>PVIJ01015960.1:17235-34555 GCA_004024925.1 Scalopus aquaticus
GTGAGGTGGTATCTCATTGTGGTTTTGATTTGCATTTCCTTGATTATAAGTGATGTTGAGCATTTTTTCATGTATCTGTTGGCCATTTGCTTTTCTTCTTTGGAGAAGTGCCTTTTGAGCTCTTCTGCCCATTTTTTGACTGGGTTATTGGCTTTGATTTTGTTGAGTTGTGTGAGTTCCTTGTAAATTTTTGTTATCAGTCCTTTATCAGATGTATTGTGTGCAAAGATCTTTTCCCAGGTGGTAGGGTGTCTGTTAGTTTTGGTTAATGTCTCTTTTGCTGTACAGAAGCTTTTTATTTTGATGTAATCCCATCTGTTAAACAAGAGAAATTATAAGCCAGAATATCCTTTTAAAAATTAGGGAAAGGGCAAAAATGTGAATTTCCCCCTCTAATATTTAACATTATGGTGTGTTAATAACAAATTACAAAGTTATGAAACAAGCAAGAGGAATCAAAGCTATAATTTATTATGTAGATGATATTGTTAATTAGAAGAAAAGTAAGTCTACTCTTGTGCTCTTTTAATGAATATACAGCCATAAATCTAATCACTCTTGTGTCCCCTATCATGATGAATTAGTTGTGCCAGTTTCTGTACTTCCCAAAAAGTACCTGAAGTACTTTTATTACATCTGTCACAGCTTTTATATCCAGCTCAATTCAATGTTATGTCTGTGAAATCATGGATACTGTTTTGTGTTTCAATAATTCATTATTTTCTTTGCTATGTATTATAGTTGTTTGAATAGAATAAAGATGTGTCAGTTCTAGCTACCAGTGTACTTTTGCTCCTTTTGTGTGGGAGGGGCTACTGTGATTAAGGTGTTTGTGAACATACTTAGGCATGTCTTTTTTTTTTTAAGATTTATTTTATTTATTTAAGCATAAAAGAACTGGGGTCTAAGTAAAAGGTGCAGGGGTGGAGGGAGAGGATTCCCCAGACAAAGTGGGGAGCAGAACAGGCAGACTGACTGAAATACACTGCTGAGGGGAGCAGCAGGTGAGACAGGAAAGGTCTACTGTGCCATATGTGGGTTTGCTCCCTGAGTAGGAATCAAACTCATGCTGTAGTGGCTGGTGATAGCATGATAGTGCTGAGAATCTAACCCCTGCACCACCAGGGAGGCCCCATACTTAGGCATTTCTTTTGCTGGATCTAAGTAGTCATTCTTCTGGGATGTATACCTAGGAGTGGACCTGCTTGCTACGGGGTGTATGCATACTTGTTTAATTTCATAGACACTGCCAAGCATTTTTCAAGTTTTAATAACTTATACTCTTGTTATCAAAAATTGTATGTTGGTCTTTTAATTTTTTAAAGGTTTTATTTTAACCATTCAGATGTGTGTCATGGTGTGCCATTTTAGTTTTAGTTTGTACCACTGAAGAAGTAATGATATTTAACACTACATTTCATTGATCATTTGGATAGCATATTCTGTGAAGTGCTTGTTCAAATTTTTGACTGTTTTTAATTGAATATTTTCTCATATTCTTAATGGTTTTGAAATGCATCTTTGAAAATATGCATGAAGGCTACAGATGTAAATACAGTGAAGATGCAAGTAGGTTCATAACCTTCAACATCTTTTATCTTTATTAGTCTGATCATATCACAGAGTGCCTAAGAATTGCCACAGTGCCCTTCTATTTCATGCAAAATACCTCTTTAGTAGATTCATACACCCCGAAGACAGGAGATCTTGGCTAATTCTGTACCAGAAAACCTTTCTTAATGTCTTTTTGTCTCATAAGGTACACTCCATAAGGTCTTTTTTCAGATTAATTTCATCCTAAAGTATCTTTTCTGATTGGAATACAGACAGGTGGAGAGATTTATGCTCTAAGTTATTTAGTAATTGTGGAATCAGCTAAAAATAAGTTTGGAGAAAGAAATTAGCAAGGAGAAATCCTTAGAGCAAACATTTTCTCTAAAGAGAAAATAAGTCAATACCAAGTTGTGTAGAAACATAGATCCAAGATTTAGAATAGAGCTGGAGTAAAAAATCAAGATGTGATTTATTCACGCATAAACTACTATGAGAAGCCATATATTAAATAAGATACCAGTGTTCAGGAATCAGAACTACTTATTCATAAAGTTGTATCAATGCCTCTACTCATTAAGAGAAGAAAAATATACTTAAGCTCTTTTTTACCTAACAGCAGGAAAGAACAATTTTTATCCAAAACTAAGTCTGTTCCACTTTTGCCTTTTAGTACAGTGTAGTGACATGGTTCCCCCATACTGTCCTCTGGAGACACAAAGACAAGTCATTGTTCAGGACCCACCGTAGGAAACTGTGCAGGACAAGCTCCCTTTGCTTCAGAAAAGCAGAAATACTGGACACAATTTAAAAGAGTCCATTGTAAACATAACTAAGCAGTAGACAAAGAGAGAGACATAGGTCATAAAAATTGAAAGAGTTTCAAGATCTCACTTCACCATTCATGTCCTCAAATCTTACTCTAGAAATAATGAGACATTAATTTTCACCAGTGTAATCATTCTTATTCCTTCTTTTATTTTTTCACTCAAAAACACTTAACATACTGGCTCAAGCTTAGCTGAAGGTGAATATTCTTTACCTGACTGAACGAATAACTCCATAATATTCTATAATATGAAAGAGAGCATTGTTACTTAGCCAATTTGACTATGCTCTGCACTAATTTGACTGTAGTTATCCTCCCTATATAATTATGTGATTATCCTATATACTATGTAAATAATGCTGCAATAAAGTAAATCTGTAAATGTATTTTGGCAGGTGTATGAACATAACTTCTGTAACATAAATAGAACTCTATTTTCTGGGTCCAGTGATTAAAAAATTTTGTGGATTTTACCAACTTAACCATCATTATTTAAAAATTTTATAATCTACTTTGCATAGAGGTGTGTTTTCACTCCATTGCCAAGCCATCTTGTTACTAATCAGATGCTTCATTTATATGGGAACTTTATGATCACTAGGAAGGCTGATTATTTGGTGTGTGTGTGTGTGTGTAAACTTCTGTTTTTCTCCTTTTGTAGCTATTTTTTGCCTTTGGAAATTGCTTCTCTATGTCTCTATGTCTTGGGTGTTTAAACTTTTTTGAGCTCTTTTAAGATTTTTTATATGTTTATACATTTTATTTATTTATTTAACTTGACAGACTTTTTTTTTTAATTCGTGTATTAGATGTCTTTTTCCTTTCTGGCCTTTGATTACATGTTGCTCAGAAATACCTTTCCCACCTGAAGACTTAGAAACTTTTTACATATAAATTTTATTGTATTTCATAGATTTATTTTTGCTTAATATATATACATGCACCGGGTATAGTGTTTTATACTTTTTGTTCATGTCAAGCATTGTTCTAGAGTATAATTCAATTCATCCTCATTATAATTCAATAACTTAGCTAGCTTCATTACACTGGTTTATTTATTTATTTTAAAGATTTATTTATTTATGCATACAAGCTGGGGTATAGGCCAGAGGTGTGGGGTGGTGAGAGGATTCACCAGAGAGAGTGGGGAGCAGAATAGGCAGATCAACTGAAATACACTGCTGAGGGGAGCAGTGGGCGAGGCAGGAGAGGTCTGCTGAGCCATGTGGGAAGCTCCCTGGCCGGGGATCGAACGCCTGCTACAGTGGCTCTGGATAGCATGTCATTGTGCTGCAACTTAACCCATTGCGCCACCAGGGAGGCCCTCATTACACAGGTTTAACAGCTGACTCACCTGGGAGGGAGAGAGAGGCAGCGTAACCTGTCCATGATCACAGCAGTTCGTGCCAAAGCTGGGTGTGAAACCCGGGCAATCTGCTTTCAGAGCAAGTCTCTCATTTCCTCTTACTTCTAAAATACCAAATTTCAGTTTGTGTATTGTGGGAGATTTGGATCTAATTTTTTCCCAGACAGTCTATGTTCCCAACAACATTTATTGAATGAATAAACCTTTCCCCATTTATTTGAAAAACCAGCTATCATTCTAATATCTGTTTATATATATGATAAATATAAAGTGTATATAATATATATAAAGTATGTATAAGATATATAAGCTATATAATATATATAAAATTATATATATATAAAGTACATACACGTAAAAAATATATATCAATATATGCCATGGGTCCTAAAGCACTTTTATTTTTGTGCTATCAATAAAACTGTTACCGTAATTTCAGGTTTTCAGGTCTATTCCCCAGCCAGGAGTTGCTTCCAGGCTGTGGTGGCAGCGCTGAGCCCCAGACACCAGATCACCACGGTTGGTGTCACACAAAGTCACAGCAGGAGCTTCGCTGATGCTCAGGGAAGCAAGCAAAAACAGGCAAATTTGTTTAGAGCAATAGATATAAGGAAAAGTTTATTAGGGAGAAAAGGAACAGAAATAAAGTGGGACTCCAAGGCCGGTGGAACCAGGCCAGGGAGGGGCAAGGAAGCTGGAGTGGAGTCGTGCCTCAGGGACGATGTACCTTCTTTCCCTAATTATTCTAAAGCCCTATCAGTCTTCCAGTGATCGGTTGGTGCTCAGTGGTCTCACTAGGTCTTAATGTCTCTGTGCCCAGAATTACATCTTGCATCTCAGCTCTTGTCTTACAGTCCTTTTTCTTTATCGTCCTTGTCCTCCTTGTCTGGGAATGTCCCGTTAGTCCTTGGAATTTGCAACTTTTATCTCTGGAGCCTCCCTTATACCTCAGAGGCTTATTCTGACCCTAGAAACTATAAGCTTGCCCTATGACTCAAAACTTAACAAATTCCAATTTTAAAATTCCTCTTTCTTTCTAAATAAAAAGTCATACATGACTCAACAATCAAAAAATATTTTGCAAGGTGTGTGAAAATTCTATTCACATTATGGGCATCATAATCCAGAACAAAATTTATTAAAATGCATCTTTTGGGGGCTCTTCCCTCTGGACTCTGCTCATCCCCACCCTGCACTGCAAATCCCTCAAGATAGTGTCCCTTTACCTCCATTTCTAAATTGCTAGAACTCTTTCAAATTGTTTCTGACTGCATGGAGAGTTCGCCCTTTTTTTGATCCCTGCCATGGCTTCGCTGAATTCATTCTTCTACTCATCTCTCAATTGTTTTTTTTTCTTTGTATCATAAAAAAAGCTCTATATTTTTGGTGATTCCTCTATTCTGCATAACTTTCTATATACACACACACACACACACGTGTATATATATATACACACACACACACACAGTGTATATATACACATACAGTATAGAAATACATGTTTCTATATATAATATATTATTATATTACATATACTATACTACATATTTTATACACACACACACACACACACACACACACACACACACGTAAAATACAGCATGGCAAAAGGTCCCAACACCAGGCAGAGAGATGCACAATCTTCCTTAGAGGATTCCTTAGAGGGAGATGAGACTACTCATTCATGTTTCTGTTCATCTTCCAGTGCATTTGAATTTGCATTTAGCTTGGATATTATTTTAACATAAATAAGTGAGGACTCTTGTTACAGGGTGGTCCCCAAGCAAAGGGTGTGTTCCAGGTTCCCTGCCACACCCAAGAGAGGGTAGAACTGAGCAGGAGAGATAAGAAGCTGCAGGAGAGAGAGACAAGAGAAGGAAGAAGGAAGGAAGCAGGATGGAGAGCCAGAGGAGGCACAAGGAGCGGAGAGACATGGAAGAAGCTGCCCTGGCCTGGACTGAAACAGATGTGGGTGAGAGACCCGTGGGGAGCTTGACAATGGCAGCATTGATCTTGGTTTTGATTTTGCTCTTTTCCTCACAGACTTGTCTGACTGTTTCTGACCCTTTTGTATGGGTCCCTGCCGAAAGGTGTTTTGGACTTGCGGCAGGCTTTTGGGACCTGCTTTGGGCCAGTCCCATTTGGGTGGACTTTTACCCATGGGTAATTTTGGGTGCTTGATTTAGAAACTATATTCTCTGTCTCTTCTGTATTGTACACTGATTGTATTAAAGTTTGTTTCCGCTTAAGGTCTTGTACGTTTTGTCTGGATGCGATGGATGGCGGAATCTATTTAGAGTGGGCAGGTTTGGGGGTTT
This sequence comes from Scalopus aquaticus, assembly GCA_004024925.1. Taxonomy (NCBI): domain Eukaryota; kingdom Metazoa; phylum Chordata; class Mammalia; order Eulipotyphla; family Talpidae; genus Scalopus; species Scalopus aquaticus. Next base: position 23,300 of record PVIJ01015960.1, read on the forward strand.
TGGGGTGCCCCTCTCCCTGTCCTGTAACACTCTGTCTCTGACACCACTTGGGGTGCTTGAGGTAATTCTGGCAGTTGTCCTGGAAGGTAGGATCCTGGCTCCCTTCTCTACAGAGGATATGTCTTGGGCCCCTGTCTTTGTGACTTGATCTCTGTTCTTGTGAACAGATCCTCAGAGTGTCATTGCCAGTAGCTCTGCATGAATACATCCCCTCTACGTGCCAGGGTTGCCAAGCCATATTGTTTGTATACCAAAGAAAATCAGCATTCACCCCCATGTGGAGAGACACTGAGCCTCTTTTATTTCTTTAAGCTCTCTTATTTCCTTAAAATTCTAGCCAGTCTTTTAATAGAAAGCAAGCCCTTCTGACTTTTAGCCCGATCTCTTCCCAGGCCTAGAGGCTGTATTCTCCTGTTTTCATATAGCATTTATTCCTTGGACAATCTTCTTGACTTCTAATCTTGACTCTTCTCTCCTCAGGAGAAGGGTGTCTTTGTTTTCCCTCTCCTGTCCCTAAAATATCTCCAGCTGTTCATCTGCTGATGCGGCCCATCTGGGTCTCATTTCAGGTACCATGATCTCCTCATTGCTGCTGGGCCTGTTACAGGGCAGGGAGAGGGACACCCCCAGAACCCCCAAAACTGTCCTCTCAAAATAGGTTCTGCCATCCACTGCATCAAATCAAAACATATAGGACCTTTTGTGGAAAAAAACTTCAATACAATTAGAAAAGACAGAGACGACAAAGACTATAATATCTAAGTCAAGCACCCAATGTTATCCACTCCTCGTGGGTAAAAGTCCACCCAAATGGGATTGGCCCAAAGCAAGGCCCAAAAGCCTGCCACAAGTCTAAAACACCTTTGGGCAGGAACCCATGGAAAAGGGTCAGAAACAGCCAGACAATTCTGGGAGGAACTAAAACACCTTTTGGTAGAGACCCATACAAAAACATCAGAAACAGCCAGACAATTCCGAGAGTTAAAGAGCAAAATCAAAATCCAGATGAACATTGACATAGTTAACTTCTCTATGGGTCTCTCACCCACATCTGTTTCAATCAGTCCAGGCCAGTGCAACTTCTTTACAAGTCTCTCCGCTCCATGTGCCTCTTCTGGCTTTCCATCCTTCTTCCTTCTCCTCCTGTCTTCTGTGTGTCTCCCTTCTTCTCTCTTCTCCAGCTTTTTATCTCCTGCTCAGCTCCACCCACCCTTGGGTGGAACAGGGAACCTGGAACACTCCCTTTCCTGGGGACCACCCTGTTACAGGTCTGCTCATGGAGGACACAGGGCCTGGTCTTTTGCCAGTGACTGCCTGGCTTGATCAGTCTCTGAAGGAATCTCGTGTCTTCCCTGTTTTCTTCGAATGACAGAAGCAAGATTCTCATTTGATGCAAAAGCTTTAAGGTCTCTTTGTCTGGATTATTACACTGAGCCAGAGCTCAGCCCAGGCTGGAGCAGGATTAGGACCCAGTAAAGGTCAACTTACTTCTTCAAAAACATATTTTTATTCAGTGTAAGTTTCACAGTTTATTGGACATATCTCAAGGATCTGATGTCATTATTTGAAATGTCTGCAGGTGTTTACGTAATGTTATTATAGTTTGTGTTTTTTCTTAGGTACTCAAGATGCCAGCCTCCACACAAACAGCACTGCCTGGGGATTTGTCCCAGTGCGGGTTCTTGTCAGGGATTGCTCAGGGGAGCTCTCAGAAGGGCGGTTAACGTTGTTTGTTTGTTGTTTTCGTTTATTTTTAATATGTCAAGAATTATTTGTAAAAGAGCATAAAGCAATCTGAAGCGATGCTTTAGGGAAGGAACCTTTCCTCTGGAACCTGGCACTCTTCCCCATGGGTATATAGCGACACACAGGGTTTCTGAAGTCCAACGCTTCAGATACAGGCCCAAAGGTCTCACAGAGCTGTGTGCCTGAAATTTAGGGCTGGAGCCTGCTGGCAGAGTCTCTAACAGCCTTTTTCATAGGACACTTGATCTGGGTCTTCTGAGCCAGTTTCCTTACTGTGTTACAAGTGAAACCAGGAAATGTCCCCAAGTCTCTCTGTCCTTGAAATTTCAACCCATGCTAGAAATCCACCTAGCCAGAGGCATTCTGGGGATGTTTTGTTGTTTTACTTACTTCAAGTCCTGAATCCCATCCTACTCACAGAGACCATGTCCTCTTTACCCTTCCCCAAGGCACAAATGGGTCCTTCAATTTATTTTTTCTTGTAATCCCATAATAAACTCTGGAATTATGATTATATCTTTTCCAATTCTGTCTGACCTTTCTCCTCCACTCATTCCTTCCTCCTAAGAAGTGATAATAGATTCGGATGGAGCAGTTAGTTAAAAATAAGTCTGCTATACTGAACAATATACCAGCTGAGAATTCAAACCTTAGTGGTCTCCAATTAACTGTTTTGTTCAGACTGATAACCACTTTGTTAATCTGCCACAAACCCAAGTGAATTTCTGCTATTTGTAATAATTAAATCCATCCCCACTGCCACTGCACCAGAGATATCTATGCTTTATTTAGTATAGAGCTTAGTTACAAAAAAAATTTAACTTGGAAGGAATTTCACCACAATCACGTGTACTTAGCTCTCTTGCATAGAAAAGCTACATGATTTATGGGTCCAGGGAGCCCTGCCTTTTGTTTTACTCAAAAATCATTCCACCCCTGCCAAGAGGTACACATCTCCACCTCAACTGACTAAAACTTGGCTGAACAGGTTTTCACACCTCTAAGATGCTGAATTCTTGCACTGAAGGCAAACCCACAGGACTATTTTTGAGTTATGATTCCTTCGCTGCATACTTGCAATATGACTCTGGCTGCTTAACTCTGAACAGTCACCACATGCTGGCTATCTTCTGCCTGTTTACAAAATTTCAAGTGCTCAATCCAAGGACATGAGGAAAATTACCATCAACTCTTCATCAACAGCTATTAAGAAAACACATCAAGAAGACACCATTTTTTTGGTTTGTTTTTATTTATTGCATACAAGGTGGGGTATAGGCCAGAGATGTGTGTGTGGCGGTGGTGCGGGGCGGGGGTGTATGAGAGATTTCACCAGAAACAGAGTGGGGAGCAGAACAGGCAGATTGACTAAAATACAGTGCTGAGGGGAGCATTGGGTGAGACAAGAGAGGTCTGCTGCTCCATGTGGGAATCTCCCTGGCCAGGGATTGAACTCATGCTGCACTCATGCTCTGGATAGCTTCATAGTGCTGCAACTTGACCCACTGAGCCACCAGGGAGACCAAAGAAGACACCATTTTGGACAATGACAGCACAGGGTTCTTTTGAATAAAACAGTTGGAAGAGTGTTACTCTTTATACAAATATGACATTGAGCCAGTCACACTATTTGCATGTATTGTTTCCACACTCTTTTCTGATATTTTGTGTTTTCTCTAAAATGAACAAATAGTAGGTCTTGTTCGAGCCACTGGCAGGGACCAAAGACCAGTGAGATGTGAAATCAGAAAAAAATTGTTTAAATGACAATCACAGAAGAGCCCACCTCTCCCTACATCTCATATCCTTATTTTATCATTGTGGTTTCCATACAAGGATAAAAACCACTTCATTTCTTTTTACTCCAAGAAGTAGTTTATCCAAATAGTCCATCCAGGAAGGGCAGAATAACTGAAAAACAAAAATAAGAATTTAACCTTTTATCAGACACATACAAACAAGACCTCTTCATCCTTAGAGCCTTCTCACATGTATTGATATATACCTTCTCTTTTTTAATTCTGCATTTTAATTTCTTCATTTATGCAATCTTTCTGTTGTTCCTGTTAGATGTTGAAGAATGTGTGAGGTAATGAGTTTAGAAGCCATTTCCTTACCATAAAGTAGGTCATACACTAGTTAAAAGAAAGGAGTAATTCATTCCAATACAATGTATTTTGTGCTCTGGAAAGAACACAGATTCAGATAAATCAGAGTATAAGGGCTTTCTGTGAAGGGAACATTTTGAAGTGAGTCATGAATGACTAGAATGAGTTATTAACACATTGTTTGGACGAGAATATGTACCAGTCCAAGGAAATAGATGTGAGTTTTCTAGTGGCTCTGAATGGAAGGTCAGTGTGTTATTGGAGGTCAGTTCCCAAGAAAGCAGATTCTGAGACAAAAATGACTATGCATGGAGCTTATTGGGGGTGCTCTGGGATCCATACTTGTGGGAAGAGGAAGGAGGATTGAACAGAGGCAGAGTGTTGAGCTGCAGTGCAGTTACATAGTGGCCTTGCCTAGTTATGGAGGCTGGAAGCTCAGAAGCTGGGGTGATCCTCTAGAGGTAGAGTACCTTTTAATTTCCACACTGACCAGTCATTAGATACAGAGACACCCCAGGAAAACTTGGGCTTACTGATTTATTTCAGCCAAAGGCAATTCCAAGTATGATCACAAAAATCTCTATTTAAGAAAAGAACACAAGGGACCATGGAGATGGATCACGGGTGAACTGGTGGTGGGCTACCCAAGGGGAATGCAAAATGTAAAAGACATAAATAACAATAAAAATATATATTAAAAAAAAAAACCGAAAAAAAAAAAATAAATGCTCTACTACATGTAAAAAAAAAAATCTCTATTTACCAACTATCTCTACTGTTCAATAGAGGAGGTTACTAAATCAGTTTGCTGTCTTTCACCTTGGTAGCCTCTCAGAGATTTGGGTTCCTTTGTGTCCACAATATATTCTTTGTGCAAACAGTTATTGTGACAGTAGTAGTTTTGATTTCACTCAACCATGGGCATGAGGACCAGAAATCCTTTCAGAAAAACTTGTTTTGGATCATTTTACCTTAAAAGGCAGTTATTTTCATAGGTGCACCTGGGGAAATTTAATCTCGACAGCCTGTTGTTTAATCAGATAGAAGAACTTCAAGTCTGCTACTGTGAAATGACAGTGATAGAAAAATAAATATCCTTATCAACTATCTAGTATGTTCTCTTCTATCTGCTTCTTGTGGGCAAATGAGATCAGAAACACCAAGGAGAACATGTCTTCATCTGTTAAAAGTCTACCAAGGCTATCAAGAAATAGGGGTGCAGTTTATAACATAGTGTCACAGAAGCAACAACAGCAGCAACATCTAAGAATTATTAGAAATTTAAATATTCAGGCACCCTCCCCCCCAACAGACAATAAATCTTTTGGGACAGAAATATTAGGGTGAAGCCCTGTAAACCCTCCAGATGATTCTGATTCTTGGGGGTTCATTTACTGCAGTTAACAAGCATCCTAATTCAAGTCTCTGTAAGGAACCATATTTATTCCTTTTTTTTTTTTAGCATCAAAGACAAAATAATGCAATGTTTTCTCATTTTAAAATGAATCCATATTCATGGGAAAAATATGTAATACAAAAAGTATAAACAAATGAAAATTTTATCACCTATATAGTATTACTGCAGACATTTTAGTGTATTCTTTTTGGACATTTTTTGCACATCTTATTTACAGAAAATATAATCACATTATACTTGTTATTTGGCAACCTGGATTTTGGTTTAATCATCTGTTTTGTTCAGTACCTGTAAGTTTATATATCAAGAATAACTCAGATGACGTGACCTGGGAATGTAAATGAACTTACCGTATACTGCTAACTCTGAATCTGGTCTTTCAGAACATTTCTCCAAAAGCTCCAAATTTAGAACTCTGGTTTTAAAATTGTAAAAGGGCACATATATTTAAAAGCAAGCATTTTTAATCTTGTGCAAGGCAATGGATAATTATATCAGATGGACGTCAACTTAATGAAGTTCATGTTTGGAAAACATTAGCTTGTAGAATATAGGTTTTAATTTCTAAACATGAGTTTTATCTGCTGTAAGTTGCCTCTTGTCAGCTCATTCTGTTCTCCTCAGTTCTTAGGAAAGACATGTCTGGAGTGAAAATATCCTTTCTTTAATTTCAAACTACAGAGCGTGTGTGAACCTGAATAAGGAAAGCCAGGAGTCAATATTTTTTAAAAGATTTATTTATTTATGCATACAAGAGCTGTGGTGTAGGCCACAGGAGTGGAGGTGGGGGTGAGAGGATTCACCAGACAGAATGGGAAACAGAACAGGTGGACTGACTGAAATACACTGCTGAGGGGAGCATCAGGCGAGGCAGGAGAGGTCTGCTGTGCCGTGTGGGTCCCCTCCCTGGCCAGGGATCGAACTCGTGCTGCAGTGGCTGCTGATAGCTTCATAATGCTGAGACTTAACCCCAAGCACGACCAGGGAGGCCCCAGTAGCCAATTATTAACACTATCATCACTATTTGACAGAGACATTGCACGTGATGTTCAGGTTCATGGTATCTAGAACACAGGCAGAATTTTGAGTGAGTCCTGTTGAGGAGGGAAGGTTTGCTCTGGCCTTTGCCACCTCTGTGGCTTGCTGAGTTACTTTGAGCAAATTATTTCACTTTAAAATTTTGTTCTCACCTGAATCTATGGAGAATACACAATAATGTTAAAGATATAAATAAAAAATAACAAAAAACCTTGTTCTCATTGAGCAGAAGATAATAACAGAAAGTACCTTGAAAGTTTAGTTTGAGGGCTAATAAGTTAAATCTCAGGACTGTGAAGCTGTCCGGCAGCCACTGCAGCTTGAGTTTGATCCCCGGCCAGGGAGCTTCCCACATGGTGAAACAGAACTCTCTTGCCACACCTGCTGCTCCCCTCATCAGTGTATTTGAGTCAATCTACCTACTCTGCTCCCCACTCTGTCTCTGGTGAATCCTCTCCCCACCCCCACACCTCTTGAATGCACAAATAAATCTTAAAAAAAAAAAAAAGAAAGGTTATTTTGATAATTGAATAGGTGCTAAATGAAAGATTTGTATCTAAAAAGTTCCTGATTTAAAGAACAAAGATTCTACAGATCATGTGAAGCAAAGTGACCTGTTTTTGCAGTTGAGTGTGGTGAATATTTCCATCACTTCACTACCTCTGCATGAACTTGAAGGTAAGTGGGTCAGTCCTGGGACTGAAAGGTGAAGTTCACTAAGACTTTCTCCCGACTGCCAGGCTCTGCTTCACTGCTCCCTTCCTCTCCTGCAGCTGCCTGTGCCTTGCTCTCAGGGTTCCATTCAGTCCCTCTTCCTCCCTATCAAGTCAAATCCAGAAGCATCAGCCAGTAGTTATGATGCTTATTTAGTTAGATTATGGAAACAGAAAAGGAATAGATTTTGTTCTTCAGCAAGCTTTACATTCAATGGTCACTGCTATGGCAAATTAAGCAGTGAATCTGAAGCAGAACAGGACATAAAGTAGGAGAACTGACGCCACATTTTTGGGCCATGACTCTGCTGAAGTCACTATGATGGCAGAAAATCAACAGTTTCAGTGTCACTGCCCTGGCATTTGTCCCATGATGATTTCCAAGAGTTTGTGGCTGGAAGAACTGAGCTCTCTTCAACGCTGCCATCTCCCAGGAGCAGTACCCTTCTCCTTGGCAGAGGGCGTTCTGTCCCAACCCTCCCCGCCACCACTTTCAGGCCAACTGAACCAAGGGTAGACAGGCCCTGTGCCCTCTATCCTGACACTTCCTTCCACCGGCAAGACTCCTTAATGCAGACTTCTGAAAAATGTGGCTTTATACACTTTAATCCACTCTACTTTGTAGCATTCACATGATTAAAGATGGAAATACATAAGCAAAATACATAAACAAACTCGTCCATGCTGTTCTCTTCTTTTAGTCTATCCTCCCCCAGCCCTGCCCAAATATAGGTAATTGTGGTAATTTATATCTTATATATTCTTTATTCAGATACAATGAAGGTCAAATGCAAAATCTGCATTTTAATCACAAATGTATTTTATGGGCACTGTTCTGCAGCTTGCTTATTTTTTTTTAACCTGTATTTTGATATTACAGATATAGTTGCAATGACTAGTATGCAAGCTATTTTACACATGTGCAAGTATTTTTGTAGGACATATTTCTAGACCTAGAATGGCTGGATCAAAATCTATATGTATCCATCATTTCAACAGGTATGATCAAATTTCCTCCATAGTGATTATACCAATTTCCAGTGCTCCAACAAATTCTAAGAGCATTCTTCCCCTAAGCTTCCACAGAGTATTTTTTTAACCAAACTATGGGTTTTTACATCTCCAATAGATAACAAATGGTACATTATTCATTTTGAACTTTATTTATTTATTTATTTTTAAAGATTTATTTATTTATACATATAAGCTGGGGTTACAGGCCAGAGGTGTGGGGCGGCGAGAGGGCTCACCAGAGACAGAGTGGGGAGCAGAACAGGCAGATCAGAAACACACTGCTGAGGAGAGCAGCGGGTGAGGCAGGAGAGGTCTGCTGCACCATGTGGGATTCTCCCTGGCTGGGCGTCAAACTCACATCGCGCGCTGCCGACAGCGCCACAGCACAGCGCTCAACCGCTGCGCCACCAGGGAGGCCCCATTTTGAACTTTTATTATCATGAGAGAGGTGGGACCTCTTTCAGGTATTTTTTGTCCTTGGCAAACTGCTTGTTTAGGTCCTTTGGTGCATATTTCTGTTGTGTCACCTATAACAACTATTCAGTGTGTAATGAGATTTCGAATCTTGCAATACAAGTTATTCCTAGTATTTCCCATGGTTTCTACCAATTGTTGGCAATAAAGAAAGCACTGAAACAAATGTTTTATGGAAAGGAAAGTATTATCACAGTGGAAGCATTTCATTATATGTACCAAGGCAACTTTATTTAAGTTATACCCCCTTGAATAACTTGTTATGAAATACGAATGAATCTATCTCAGCTCATACAAGTTTAAGGTGGACAGAAAATATAGAGCGATATTGCAAAATAAAGTGTAATCAATATACACAATCTCAAAGCACAGATATCTATAAAACAAAATCAAAATGCTCTCATTTTATAACAGAAGAAATAATCATGTCTACAGAAATCCTCTCACCCCTCCTCCTACCCCAGGCTTTTAAAACCTGCAGTTGGTCCTTGTTCCACATCCGTCAGTGGTCCCATCCGTGTTCACTCAGCTTTTCTGTGAGTCTGAACACAAAGAGCAGAACCCGCTTGATTTCTACTTGCACAATGATCCAGGCACAGCTGCTGTATTCCTGGTTTTCCAGGAAATCCCGGATTCTTTGGAAGTACATTTTAACCTGTAACCTGAGGTTCTCATTTCTCAAGGAGCCACTTTTCTGTTCTGCTTCCAACTGCATCAGTGCTTCTATGTATTCCAGCTGTTGATGAAGCACAATGAGGAATGTTTGCATGTGGCTTTCCTTCCAACCATCCAGAGAAAGATTTGCCCTGAAAAGGCTGAAGATTTGCTGAAGCATTTCATGGAGAATGGCTAGTGCCTGTCTGGTCTGGTACTGGTGAGGATTCACATACTTCTGGGGAAGCAGGAAGTCTTTTCTGTGTGGTAGACACTGTTGGATGGTTGAGGTTTGCAATTTATTGTAAAGCTTTAAGCTCTCTTTGTTCACTCTTCTTTGCTGGAAGATAACCAGTTTCAGTTCTAGGGAGAAGACAGTGGAAGTGGCTGCCAGCAGTAGCAATGCAATTTCAAAGAAATGCTTGCTAATCATGATGAAGGTCAAATATACTGCTTATCTCTGTGAAGACTTTGTGTAAAGCTCCAACTTTAGTGACCTTGCCTTACATGCATCTCAGATTGTTCTGGAAGGTGTTTTCTTTTGCTGGTTTTGTTTTCTAACGCTGTCATTTCACCAAGTTCACATATTAGGGTTTCTGCTTCCCTTTTCATAGTACTCATTGGGAATTTTTCCACTTTCCCTATTGTGTTGGCTGTTTGAGGAAGTAACTAAAAGAACTTGTTTCTTTGTATGCATTCCTTGAGACAATTACAGACTAGTCATCCAATATGTTCTTTTATTATCCACACTGTATTTTACATACAAAATCTCACTTAACACAATGTGCTCTCTAAATATTTAGTCAAGCTTATTAAAGTTCTTGTATTGAGAAATTTATTTTTAAAGGAATAGTCTTTCACAAAATAAAGTTAGGTATTTATCAGACAGTAGCTTCTACAGGCATTTGAGGACAAAAACTGAAATCCCTGAAGATGACTAATTTTAAACTCTCAAGTAGAACTGCAATTTTGCACAAATGCTTGAGCAAATTAATCTTAAAATATATATATCAGTAATATTAAATTAAACACTGTATATTAAACACTATAAATTAAACACTGTATATATTTTAGAAGTACAATTTCATACCTCTTCAAATGTATGTTACCTTACCATGCCCATCTCCAAAGTCAATATGACTATCTTAATATCAATAATACCTCTTAAATCACAACTATCAGTTACATTTCTAAGTTCTTTTGAATAAGCCTCCAATCTACATTTTCAATCTTATTTCCCACTATTGCTCTAAATGTAATGTGAAGGAAGTTAATTTCCAGAGAACGTTAACAACTCACCATTTGCTTAATACAAGAAGTTACTTAACCTTTTTCTGCTTCAGAATGTTCATCTCTGAATTCCAACTGTTAAAACACTTTTGAGGATTAGCAAATAAAAGATTACAAGTGAAAATTTAGTATGCTGCCTAAAATATTAGCAATTACTAATGTATGCTATTTCACTTCCACTTAACAAATGACTAAATCAATCACATTCTTCCTGAGAGATCATAAACGGTTGCAGGAAAATATTCTCTACAGATATCTGGTAGCATTTTCCTTCTTCTTCTTTTTTAAAAATATTTATTTATGCATACAAGCTGGAGTGTAGGCCAGGGGTGGTGAGAGGATTCACCAGAGACAGGGTGGGGAGCAAAACAGGCAGATCAACTGAAGTACACTGCTGAGGGGAGCAGTGGGCAAGGCAGGAGAGGTCTGCTGCACCATGTGGGAATCTCCTTGGCCGGGCATCAAACTTTTGCTGCAGTAGCTCTGGACAGCTTCATAGTGCTGGGCTTAACCCGTTGCGCCACTATTTTCCTTCTTCTTGAATAACTCCTTTTGATATCACTGGTCAACAGTGAAATCATTACTGACTTTAAAAGGTCCTAATCTGTAGTATCTTGGTGTGCTGAACATGAATATAGCCTTGAAAATTTTTTATTAGCTCTCGTTTTGAAGATATTTCATATAATTCATTTTATATGTTTCACCGTGTAAATTTTTTTTTTTTATTTTATTTTATTTTTTTTATCATCATCATATTTTTATTTTATTTATTTTTTTTTTTATTTATTTTTTTTTTTAATTT
>PVIJ01015961.1:0-34455 GCA_004024925.1 Scalopus aquaticus
AGGGGGGGGGGGGGGGGGGGAGAGAAAAGGGGGGGGGGGGGGGGGGGGGAGGAAGGAGCCGGAGGGAGGGAAGGGAAAGGGCACAAAATGGAATAGAAAAGAACACAAAGGACCATGGAGATGGATCACGGGTGAATTGGTGGTGGGCTACCCAAGGGGAATGCAAAATGTAAAAGACATAAATAACAATAAAAATATATATTATAAAAAAAAAAAAGAAATTGTTCCCTTCTTGCCCATCCGACCTTTTTCACTGAAATTTCTACCTGTGCCATTTACTATTGTTTGTTTTCCCAAGGTGTGCTCAGCTAATGGACATTACTGCCATCTAATAACCCGTGGCCTCTCATTTGTACATTATAAAAACAGATGTTGAATATTTTAAGGAAAGAAATACATTTTCACCATTCAGGTGTCTGAATGGACACCTGAAATTAGGACAGAGGTATCTGTGACCTCACAAAGCTATGGAATATTCTAGAAACAGATCCATGTAAGCCAAAGCAAACTCACCAGGGTTGGCTAGGCGACTGCTGGTTGGGCCCAGGATCTGATATGGATCTAAGGAAACAGAAAAGGAAATTTGGTTCACTGTTATAAAAAATGTAAAAAAAATAGCATTAGCAATAAGAATAACCTGAGAGTAATATTCTAGATAAGTGTGATTTCAGAAAACTTTACTGGTTAATGTGCAGACCTCAAAGATCTTAATCACATTTTGGTCTTCACCTCAGAATTACAGAAACATCAAGGAATAGTCATGACATCATTTTTTCGTATTTTGTATCTGAAACTTATAGATAATGATGTTCTTACCTACAACACTGTCATCAAACCACTTGGAAAGGAACTGGCTGCCATTACATCCTAATGAATAAGGTGAAGTAACTCTTTTAACTGGACTTAAAGAAGGTCTAATGATTCCAGGGCTTTCATAGCGCTACCTATTACAAACAACTTTACACAGCTTTGTTTTTCTGATAGAACATTAAAAAAAAAAGAATGTTGGGAATCAAGCAGTCTGGGTTCTAGCCCAAGTAATATCATAAACTAAATAGCTCATTGGACAATCTCCGGGTATCAGTTTTCTCATCTCCAAAATAAGTGGCTTGGGCTTCGGCATTCCACAGTTCCCTTCTAGAACATTTTGTGATTTGAAACCTGGAAATGTCAACACTAACCCAAATTCCTATTTTAGTTATAAAATGACTATTCTTAAAATCTCAACTTACTTTAAATTTATATGGTTATTTAGCCATAAAAAAAACATTGCAATATTGGTTTATGTGAGGTTTGTCTTCTTTTTTTCAGGTGAAGAAATGATGATAGCTAGATCACAACTTGCCATGTCAAATATTTTGTACAGTTTTACTATTTTTTACAGCTATAATTGTGCTTTTGAAAAATCAACATGATTTTTGGATTTCCACTTAGATCCATAAATTAATTGGAAGTGTCCTTAAGGCCATTTAGTCTACCCTTTTATTTCCACACAGTATGAAAACTTAAAATATTTTTGATGCCTAATGTCTAATTTTGTTGACGGGGATTCTTTTGATCCTTTATGTCAAACCTTTTTTGTCTGTGTTTCCTAGTTAGCAAGGTCTTTCTTAACCTTCCTGATGAAAAGTAGGTCAATTTTCTATTGCTTTGTCTTTAGCATTACGACTTAGTTGGACTTGGGAGTGGGAATAACAGCTGTCTTCAGGTATATGAAAGACCTTCATATAGAATGGGGTGAAGCCTTGTCCAGATGACAAATGAAGAAGCTGGAATTGAAGTTATAGGGAGACTTTGGGTCAAGTAGTGGAATTGAGTCTAACTAGGTATTGGACACCCTGTCACTATAAGTATTGAAGGAAAGGAGAGATCATCAAAGACTGGGCTATTATAGACCTAGATGTGTCTCAGTTCTGCTCCAACACTAAGAAGTCTCCAATTCCATGGCTTCAACAATTCTTCTGCCTTAACTGTTAAGTAGATCTATCACCAGAGAAGGGTATTTCTTAAAGTAAGGTTTGGCAAAACATGCAAGGCTTGGACAGCAACTTGGGAGTCTGGGGTTATCACCCTAGTTCCTTCATAAACCAGAAGTGTGGCTTTTGGCAAATCATTTCACCTCTCTGGGCCTTTGTTTCTCTATTTTATAACGTGTGATGCTGGAGCATTTAATCTTTAAGTTCTTTCACTTCTGCTATTCAACAAGTTTCTCTACTTAATGCCAGTGACTGTTACTTATTCACAGAAGGATTGCAGAGAGTCAAATATGGAACCTCTGTGAAAGAGAAAAGTGATGGCAAATGTAGTACATTGTTAAAATCTTCCTTGTTTGACCACATGGAATCAACAGCTGGGTAAGAAGCAAAGACACACATCAGGGACAGTACCTGGTTGGGGCCGCTGTTCAGTATTCTTGCTCATTGTTTGTGCTCCTGCAAGTGGGGGGCCTATGGCAAGAGAAATACAGTAAGTGGGAGGAGAGAGAAACAGCTTGTCCGGAAGCAGGACAAATGTGCTTTCTCATTAGTTCATCCATTCATCCATTCATCCATTCATTCTATGCACTCACGTATGCATTTGATTTTATAAATATTTATCTAGAATCTATTATGTGCTAACATTGCTCTGAATGCTAGAGATTCAGCCATGAACCAGTAATTTGCAATGGAATTTACATTTTGGTGGGGGAGACGACGACAAATAGCAAATAACATAGAGTGTAGCATGTCTAATGGTATCAAACTGTGAATTTAATTTTTAAAAAAGGAAATTTAGAGAGGTTCTTAATGAGAAGGTGTCACTTGAGTTAAACTCACCTGCTTACTGGGTTCCCATGTCTTGTGTGTGAGCGCTTCTCCATGGTATCTTGCTCACATACCCTTTCCTCTCCTATTTTAGATCTGCATTGCTTCTGGCACGATCTATGGCTTGCTGGTATCCTTATAACTCCTCTTTCTTCCCACAGACCTATCATGTGCTGTTTAGCTGGTTTAATCTCCCTAAACCATTTCACTCCACCATCTAAAACCTTAGTGACTCCTCACTGCCTAAAGAATTAAGGTCTCTTTTCATAGTGTTCTCTGAGCTACCCTCCCTTACCTTTCTATATTTCTTTCCCTTCAGGAACCTAAACTCCAGGAACCCAGAGTCCTCACTGGCTGTCAGACATGTCAACCTTGAAGTTGTCCCTTTGTACCCACCTCTTCTGGGGGTGGATGGTAGGTTGGGGGGTCGGTTTCTGTTTTCCCAGGAGCTCTAAATCCCGCCCTTCCTTTAGAACCAATTCCAATGGGCCCAGATCCACAAGGCCTTCCTTGATACCACCTAGATGAAAATAGTTCTGTGTGCAGCATGGTTCCTGTGCCTTACTTGAGAGTCTGGTCTGTTTCATTCATTCCTTGTGAATCCCATAGTGCCAACTGCTAGGCCCAGAATAAGCAATGAATTGATACATATTACTGAAAGGAACCTGATTGCTGCTTGGCCATTATATGTAATGCCAACCTCTTCATTGAAAGGCTTCCCTTCATCACTCATTTATGTGCTTGATATTTTATTTCCAACAGCAGCAAGATTGACACATCTGGTTCAGTTGATGAGTCATTCTCTGCTTGTTGCCTTCATGGAAGATCATGGGCCAGACCTCAACACTAATTGATGCCTCAGACCCTTATCATCTCCTTATCAGTTGCTCCATCTCAGTCTTTCATGGAAAGGGGAGTGAGACACTGGTATGACTAAGCCTGGCAACTAGAGGAGCAAAGTTAGAGAGGGTCATATGATGACTGAACTGATAGAATCTAAACCCAGTGATCTTTCATGGACACAGAGTTTTATCCAGAGACACCTTCCAACTTCAAAAATTCTAACACCAAAGACAGTGAAACAAAGTCTGAACAAAAATCCTTTACCATCGTCTTCCAAGAACTGACAGGCCCAAACTGGAAATTAAGTCTGATGTCCATTCTTCCTTTTGATGTCCTGTCTTTCTTTATCTCATGACCCTGCTTTCTACCCCTGTCCTCAGAAAAACGCTTTCCTCTCAAGAAATGATGTAACATTTACTTACTTTTGTTGAGGCCAGAATTCATGTTATTTCCCCATCCTCCTCTCCTGACTGAGTCATAAGAAGGGTCTGAAAAAACAACGAAGAGAGGTTCATCAGTATCTCTTGATTTTCGGAAAGGTTGCATAGAAATGAACTTTCAGGGCCTCCCTGGTGGTGCAATGGGTTAAGTCCCAGCCTATGAAGCTATCCACAGCCACTGCAGCATGAGTTCAATCCCTGGCCAGGGAGATTCCCACATGGTGCAGCAGACCTCTCCTGCCTTGCCCACTGTTCCCCTCAGCAGTGTACTTCAGTTGATCTGCTTGTTCTGCTCCCCACTCTGTCTCTGGTGAATCCTCTCATCACCCCACACCTCTAGCCTACACCCCAGCTTGTATGCAAAAATAAATAAATATTAAAAAAATGATCTTTCAGCGGTCAGGAAACATTAAATTATTTCAGCAATAACTTTACAAGCATCATTAAGTTCTAAAAGTGTACCCTTTCCCTGGAGCAATAGTGGGGTGAGTGGCAGGAACGTTTCACTCTCCTTGGGAGCCAAGGTTATAGGAAGAGCTCTGACCTTGAAGTCAGAAGGTTGGTTCCAATTCTGTCCTTGCCACTATGCTATGGAATCTTGGATGAATTATAAGACTCCCCTCTGAGCCTTAACACTCTTTCATGCAGAAATAGAAATACTCTATTTACTTTATGGGGTTATACTAATTATATTAATGGAATGTTTGCATACTCCCTTCCCTCCCAATCCATACACTGATATCTAATTCTTAAGGCAATAGTATTGGCAGGTGGGGTCTTTGGAAGGTGATTAGGTCATGGGGATGGAGACTTCATAAGCAGTATTAGAATCCTTCTAGAGCTCACTTGCCCTCTTCCTGCCACGTGGGAGTCAAGAAGAGTCATAAATCTGTTGGTCACCAGAATCTGACCAACCTGGCACCCTGATCATGGACTACCAGCCTCCAGAATGATAAGAAATAAATTTCTGTTGTTTCTAAGTCATCATTCTATGGCACTTTGTTACAATGGCCCAAACTAACAAAGACAGGTAATAATCAAATGAGATGATACATGTGAACATCTTATAAATATGTCTACAAATATAAACTAATACAAGTTTAGAAAGGAAAAAATGTCTGTGGCTATGTAGTTAAGTCCTTAGAAGCCCTGAAAAGATGGGCAAGTCCAGATGGAAGGAAGTGTCCACAGAGACAATGTCTCAATGTCCAGGCCCTTGTGCTCCTGGAGGCCAAATTTAGCCCCTATTTTAGCACACTGATGTTATGGGGGGCATCTTAGAGGTGTGAGGACATTCTGGCTTTCCCAAGCCTCTCATACGATTTTATTGATAGTGAAGAGGACTGATGAAAGAGAAAAGAAAAGACCAGAGGTGTGGCTGGAAGACGAGACAAGGGGAGGGAGAGATGCTTCTTGCCTAGGAGGAACCTGAGCCTGCTTCCAGACAGTCTTGGAGGATAATCCACTGGACGCCAACATTTGCAATCCCAACTTCTTTCTTGTAAGAATCCACATGTCTCTGTAACCATGTACAGAAATGGCTTAATGACAGAAACAGACTGGGAGTGTCCTCTTTTCCTTTCCCTGGTGTGAGTCCCATAGAGCCACGGAGCAGGAATAGCAGAAGAGCTTAAGGATAAAGATTTTCAAAGTCTTTCCATGAACAACAAAGAAACCATAAAAAACGTCCGAACAAATGGAGCACAAACCTCATCAAACGCCAGCCTAACAGAATGAAACACAAACCAGCCCCTCTGCCCCTTCAGAGCCTCTCAAGCAAATTAGAATAAGAACTGTGAAGATGGACAGGCTCCTCCAAGGCCCATTCTCATTGTCTCTGGGTAAGAAGAACCAAAAGACAGAGACTATTTGCTTGTGGAAAAATCCACGTGTGGATGCACATTCCTCTGACTCTGGAAAAGCCAGTGCCTTCTTTAAATTACAGTCTTTAGCAATTGGCATGAAAAGCAAAACAGAAAGTGATGGGGGGTGGGGATGTGAGGAAAGGCAGGGTTGGGGACACAAGAGAAGCAAAGCTCAACTCATCTAAGTCCCTGCTTTTATTTTTAATCTGACTCCCCCACCACATGCCATTTCTCCTGCAAATAAGTTCTTACTTAAAAATAAAACAAATAATCAAATTAACCCTGACTTATCTGCAAGCTTAGAATGAGGCTGAAGGATCATGTAAGCATTTCTGAGCATTTCAGGGAGGGGTCAGTAGTGTGTGCAGTGCTGGCATAGGTGAAAGGAAAGGTCAAAGTACTAAAGATCTTTCTTTGGAGTAGGGAGATGCCGATCAGACCTCCAATTATTTATTTGAGAGTGACTTCTATATTGCATTGTGTGCTTGGCCATCGGGGATACGAGGAGTATATGAGACATGTTCCCTGGCCTTGCATTTAAATATGAGAAGTTAACTAAGATTGTGAGGAAATACCGGTCAAATGCCAAAGAGTGATGGAAATATTAAGCACTGGGGAGGGTAAGAGGGAGAGGTGAGAATAATCAGAACCAGACAGTCTCATGGGGGCCATGGGACCTGAGGGAGACCTCTTTGGAGAGGCAGGCACAAGGCAGAAGTGGGTGGGAGATTTGAAAGTGTTGTCTGGGGACAGCCCTGGGTGGAACTGCATGCCTGTGGGGAGGGAGTGTGCACTAGAAGAAAGGGCCAAGTCCAGGTTCAAGGCCAGCTTCATGGCCCTTAAGCAAGCTCAGTGACCTTGGGTTACAGGCTGTGGAAACCAAGAGAAGTTCTGGGAAAGCAGCAATGCCTTGGCAGACTGTGAGGAGAAACGAAGTGTGGTGAAGGGTGGATCAGAGTGCCTGAGGGAAGGAGGTGATTCTAGAAGGAGCAGAACAGAAAGTAGAGTAGAAAGTGACACATTCTGGCAAAAAGAAATCAAGTTCCAGGAATTGGTGTGTGTCATCTGAAGTTCTGACTTGACTCCTGACTTACTGTGCTGATAGAATGTTTCTCAAAGTTTTCTGGTTAATTTTTCTACTCCATGATTACTCTACTGAAGATTCCTGTTTCATCTGAAACTTACGCAGTATCTACTCCAAAGAATCTTTTCCTACCCAGATTATGGGCATGGCTAAAGTTACCATTGACTTCTTATCAACTCTTCCTCCTAGTCTTCTATTGTAGCTCTAGACACAGGGCAGGCATACAAAAGTTGTAGGACACACAATGAATTAATTCCCTCTAACAACACAGCGGCGGGTCATGGTTGGGTTTTTCTGTGATTCTAAGTTTCCCATCATGGTTTGAGGTCCACATCTTATTGAAGAAACATTCTGCAGCCCCACATTTCCTGGGAGGCCTCGGGGCCTGTGGAAGGCTGAGAGCTGTGGGCATAATTCTCCCATGGGCTTTTCTCAGCCTGAGGACTTGCAGGGTCCCAATCAACCCTCAGGTCCTGATTGTGAAAAAAGAAGTGACAGAATCAGAGACCACCTGCCATCAGCCTGAACTGTGCTCTCACCGTGAAGTTGGCAGCGACAACAGCATAGATCGTGCCATGAGCCAGTGACCAAGGTCAAGGAGCAGAGTGTGAAGTCAGGGCAACAAAGGCCACTGGTCTCCACCCATTCCCACCTGTTTGCATAGAAAATCTTGCCACTGGCCCCTGGATCTACAGAGGACACGCCTAGGCCATTTATTGAGGGGTTTAGCATATGTGCTCTGTGGACATTGGGGACATCCATTAAGAGTAAGAACTAAAAGAAAACCAATATTTTTGGAAGTATATCCTACTGTAAAGACAAAGCAGAAGGTGGTGAAGGTCAAGGCCAAGAACCCAGGTCAGATATTCTGCCTTAGAGGTTTGAAGAGCCAGGGCAGCCTCGCAGATTAAATGAGATGTCCAATGCAGAGCAGAGAGTCAGCCTCGGGAGATGGCAGCAATCTATTATCATTTGCATCATTGTCATAGACCTAAAAATGTTCTAGATATTTGAGCCATGACTCAGCACATGACTCACAAGCATGCCCGCCGGTCCCACCAAATACATTTTAACTGCCCCTCCCCACCCCTTCCCTACATCCTTCTTACTCTGATTTACT
Organism: Scalopus aquaticus; assembly: GCA_004024925.1. Lineage (NCBI taxonomy): Eukaryota > Metazoa > Chordata > Mammalia > Eulipotyphla > Talpidae > Scalopus > Scalopus aquaticus. The sequence goes on from PVIJ01015961.1 coordinate 8,157, forward strand.
GATTTTCTACCTATCACTTAATTTCATCAATCGGTAACTCAGGTTGGTTGCTTATTGCCTGCATTTCCCATCTGAATTTCAGGTCCACAGGGTTAGTATCTACCTTCTGTTCTCTGACTAAACTAGTGCTCAGCACAGAGCCAGCACACGCAAGTATTTGTTGAATGAATGAATAAACTGGGCCAACATTTTCTCCTCCTTGCTAAATAGGCGCACTTCCTCTTATTGTTCACTTTTGTACTAGCTGAAGAGAATGAAGCCCCATGTACTAGCTGAAGCCCCATGTCCTGATTTCTCCCCAGCAAACTCAGTTTCCAGGTGATTTAGTCTGTGTTAACCCTGTGTACCTCTCAGCCTCAAGGACAAAATAGTCCATGTATTAAAAGGCGAAAATGGTGTCCCTAAAATGTCTATATGAAGGTCTAGAACCAAAATGGGAAAGCCTGGGCTGGGGACGAGCCAACCCAGTGACTCACATTCCTGCACAAATGTTATCCCTTCCCTGAGACCGGGCTGTGTCCCAACCCCAGGCAGGCAGCAGGTCAGCATAGCATATAGAGATTTCTCTGGTAGGGGGGTGCCCATCCAGGAAGCAGTCTGAATGAGCACTGAGGTCCCCCAAATAAGGCACATGCTGTCTGCTTTCTGAGAACTAACTTCTGAAAAAAAGACAGCAGCCAAGCGCACCATGTGCAAAAATATGTAACCATTAGAGACCAACAGGGACCGTTAGAAACAGTTGACAATCTCAGAACTCGTGTGCGGTGGCAGATGGCTTTATCAGCAGAAAATCACACCCTGTTTCTGACAAACACACTTTTTAGGTCAGTGAAGGCTGACACCTCTGGCTTTGTAGAGTTCCAAGATGACAAATCTGATTGGATTCTTTGGCCGAGGACTCACCAGAAGGCCTTCGCCTGGAGTCTCTGATTTCAGGAAGCTTGACATCAACTTTTGCCAAAGCAAGGAGACCAGAGCTTTGTTTGGGAGCACCTGGGTACGGCCAGGCATTGTGGATAATTCAGACTCAAAAATCTATCGGGGCCTGAACAGTATCTCCATTATGTGATGCTTGGTGCGGCTGAACTTGACACTAAATGGCCTCTTAGATTCCAGGAGAGCCTCCCAGGGTACAGAAATATGAGCATGGAGATTTTTTTCTGAAAAGTCCTTGCTGGAAGGGGGAAGCTTTTTCTGGACATGACCTTCTCCTCGACATCCCAGTGTTAACTCTGGTTCTGTGTGAAGCTTTTACACTGGTCCCAGAAACGTGGCCGGCATCCCAGGGAAGGCATTTCTTTCTGATGCCCTGTGTGACAGCCCCACGTCCCAGGCGACACGCGGCTCCCGCTTCGTCGTGACCTCACCCAGCGGCCGAAGCTGCAGGGACACCGAAACAAAAGCGTCTCTCTTTATCCCTGACGACATAAGGCCATGCTCTCCGTTACTTGATGGAAAAAGATGAATTTTCCCTGAAACTTCTTATCGAATTTCTGGTCTCCACTGAAAAGGTTGGCAGCACCCACCCCTGTTTATCCTCGAGAAGCTCAGCTTCTGAATGCAGACTTTTCAGCAGGAGAGCGGCAGGCTGCTTGTGTGCAGAGCCGGGCCTGTCTGTCGGACCCAGACCTTCTCTCCTGGAAGACTGAGGTGGCCTCAGGCGGAAAGCTAATAAAGTGGGTCCCTGAGATGCAAAACCCTGAACTTCCCAAGGAGAGGTCAGGCCTCCCGCGAGGAAGACGCATCACCCAGATTGCCGTGGGCAAAAGCTGTATGGACAGCGGTTGCCTTGGTTGATGGGTATCAGGGGGCCACACACACCGGTGCAGGCCTGGACTGCATGAACCTCCAAAGCACCTTCTCCCTCTGAGTCCTGGGCTTCTAACAGGCCCTGTCTCGAAGAAACAGCAGCACCTCCTGGCCACCACCCAGTCCAAGTTGTTTTTCTCTGGGCAACCCTTTGTGCTGCTGCTGGCTGCACCCAGGCACAGTACAGCCCCCTCACCCTTCCTTGTCTGTCACCGTCTCCTCTGTGACTCTTGCGGGTGACCACATGAGGTGTTGCCCCTACTGGCCTGGCCTCCCACTTCAAAACAGCCATAGGCAAGGAGGGCCTAAGCAAGGAAACTTTAGCAGGACATAGGAGTCTCTCTGGGGTTACTTGAGTTGTTACAGCACAGGTTTTAGAGTCAGGGACCCCGGGGTTCAGCAGACCCCAGGTCTGCTAGTCACTCTGCTGAGTGATCTTGGTCCAAAGATTACTCTATCTTTTGAAACTCAGGTTTTGTGTCTCTGAAAAGGAATCATAACAAAGGTTTTATGGGGTTACTATGAGGCTTATAGAATCATTAAATATCTACCACATACACACAGTCTGTTCAATCTTGCTCACACTCCTACAATGTTTACCTTGGTGAATTGAGATCGAAAAGATCAACAAGACAGATGTTGACTAGGAAAAGGAGGCTGAACGCCATAAAGGAGGAAGGAGGGCTTCATTCCGGGGCTCCAAGATCTGTGATTTCCAAACTGGCATGAAGGGTGCTTCTCTTGAACGAAGAAATGGATTACCCCGGACCCTGGTATAAGAATCGCTGTCCTTGATGGGAGAAGGCGGTGGTGGTTCTGGGCTCTTGCTGCTATATCAGACTTAGGTTTGTCCAGCATCCTTCTTTCTCCCAGGACTGTCCCTGCCCAGCCAGCCTGAATACCCAAGCTGGGTCCCTTGCCTCATTCAAACCACCCTATAGGGGCAATTTGACCTTCGCCTCAGTGACATCTTATGTTCCAAAGAGCAACAGAGATTCTTGGCTTCCATTGAGACCTCAGGAGGAGGGAAATATCTAGTGAAGGCTGTACTCAAACTTGGAACTCACAGAAAAAAAAAACATCCTGGATCAGATTTCCTTTACTCAAGGATCTTGTCCTGGAATCCAAACAGCCCCTCCGTCTCAGAACCGGCCCTGCTGCGTGGAATATAATGGAGGCACTGTTTAAGATATAATATGCGCAAAGGAAAAAAAGCACACAGGAGAAAAATGCTTGAGAAAATGGATGGTTTTTAAATATGAAAAGGCTGGAAAGGCATGTGGCACCTTTGCCAGGCACAACCTGGCCACAGTCACGCGAGGCTCCCCGCTGAGCCTGGACCCTTCCTTCATTTTGCGTCTCCCCTGGGCTCAGTGTCTAAATGACACAGAAGTCTAAATGGCCGATTTATTTTGATAAGACCTCAAAGTGGGATTTTGGGGCCAGCCTTCTGTGGAAAAGCAATTCCTACTGACTAGATGAATTGGGTGTTTGCCAAAACTTTCCTCCACGTTGGGTCAGGTAGACGCAACTGAATTGCATACTTCTTGGGTCAAATCTGCCTTGGATTTAAGAGGATTCCAGGCAGGAAAAAGAAAACATAACAGTTCACTTAGGTAATGAGGCTGGAGGATCACTGAGAGGAGGTCTCTGTTCAACCCCTCGACGCTGCTGAGAGACCTTATCTGACCTTTTACACTGACACTTTTTTTTGTTGTTGTTATTTATTTTCTTACACCACTGTCCATTTTTTGTAAATATTTGATTTCTCCCCTCAGATGTAGTCCCCTTAGTTTTCCTACCACGGTAGCACCCGTGAACCTTCACCATATTCCCTTGGGCTCTTCCCTCCCCTGTTTTGACCCCTCTCTCTCCCCCTCCCCTGCTGTATGCCTCAGATCTATGGTCAGCTGGCATATTTTGTCTTTATCCTGACCCTTTGTGCATTTTCCCTGTATTCTCCCTGTAAGTGAAACCATCGATGTTTCTCTTTTTCCTTCTGACTTATTTTGCCCAACATCATCCCAGTGAAGCTGTTCTCACTGTCTTTGGCAACTGGGGCTCTGATCTCACGTCGGACAAGGCACTTTTGCTTCTTTTTCTTCCACAGTCCTGCAGGTCATGCCTGACGGGGGAGGGTCTCCTGTCTGTACCTATCTCATCGAGTCTTCTAGTAATGCTTTGTGGACTTATCTCTCCAGATTGGTGATAATCTTTAGGAAGACAAGAACTGTATCTTAGTCACCCTTGTTTCCCTCTCCCACCCCAAGGCCTTTTACCTCCCCCCACACTAGCTTATTGGACTTAATTGATATCTTATATCTTACAACACATTCATGCTTTCAAAAAATTTTATCGAATGTCTAGTTTTGAGCCAGACACTATTCTATGTGCTGGGAATATAATGGTGGTTAGATAAACATCCTGACCCTGGGGAGCGTCCATTCCAAACAAATAGTGAGCCACATTGTGTATTAGAAGGTGATGAGTGCTAAGGAGCAAAAGAAAACAGGGAAGGGGCATAGACAGTGTCAGGGTGGAGAGGGACTCGCTGATATTATATCACTTAAGCAGAGACCTGACCTGCTTAGTGTCATAAAATAGAGCTTTCCACAGTGCCTGCATTTTCTTATGAAAAGCGACTGCATCATCCTACACTGATCGCAAAGCCCTTCTGGAAAATCAATTTCTTTTATTAGTTCTTTATCTAGAGAGAATTACTTTTCTGTTAGAAAACAATAAAATTAGCTAAAAAACTTAACAGCATTCTTTTGATGATGGGGTGAGGGGTAGTAAAACGGAGACATGAGACTTGTCTCTTCAAGAGTTCACTAATTTTTGCATATTTAGAATCAGGGCAATTGTCAAATCTATGGTTTTGGACTCAAGCCGATTTTGCAGTGCCACTCAAATCAAGAAAATTAAAATCCAAGCACTTCCTATGTTTTAACTTTTGACCCATATCTGACATAACTTGCAGGAAAGACAATTCTCTGGGGTCAGTCCGGGGGGGGAGTGACAGGTGAGTTTACCCTGAAGGAACAGGGTCTGTCTTTGAGGCCTGGCAGTTGAGCATGAGATGCTTCTACACCTGAGTCATCTGACCATATACTGAAATCACAGCAGTTAAAGAAAAAGAATCATCAATTCTTGGTAGGTGGACTATAGTCTCACTTATATCATAGAATCAGAGGCTTCTTTTCAGACTGGAAGGGACCTCAGACATTATCTAAACCAGACATGCAAATTAGCACAGGCCTGGAGGCCTAAAGCCTGAGAGAAAGCATATGTGACCATATAAGAATTTTAATAGAAATTGAAAGTCTGACTCATAGCAAAAAAACTGCCTTTCTCTAAACTCCTCTAGGATACTGGGCAAGACTGATAATTATTTTACAGGCAGGCCAAAGAATTTTTCAGCTTAAAGATTTTTCAAAATTTTATCAAGAATGATTTCCATTTCTTTGGAAGAGTGCTACCTAAATCTTATCAGACATAATGTTGTGGTGCTATTAAAGGCTCTGAAAGATTTTTGTGGGAAGGAATTCCATGATTTCTTATTACAAACAGGGGTCCACTTCACTGCAATGGAAAGAAGTCCTTGATTTGCCTCCCATCTCTGTGTTAATGAGCTGTGTGACCTTAGACAAGCGACTTAATCTCTCTGACTTGCAATTATCTCACCTGTAAAGGGTAAATACTTAGGGGGAAAAATAAATATTCTAAAACTTAAGCATTTGGAAATGCAAATGACCCATTTAATCCTCCCAGGGGTCTGTTGTCTGAGAATAAATGAAATGTGAAAATGCTTTATATACTCCAAAATATCCTATGGAATTATAGATGTTCTTCTTTTCCAGGGCTAAATTCATTGGAGATAAGAAGTTAATCTTTTTTGTGTCAACCAAAACTAATAATTTACTTTAATTCTTTCTTTAATAGAGCAGAAGGATTGAGTAAATAATTAAATTGACAAAGACTATATATAGTTGCTTCCCAGATGAATCCATCAAGTGTCAATGGTATTCAATGAATATTGACAAGGTTGGAAAAAAGGATTCAGGAAAAAATTCACAATTAAAGACTCCAAGGTCATATGTGGTTAGCTCCTTAGCTTGTGTGTATGGTAGAGTTCTGAGAAGAGATTTTAGTCTGAGGGAGGCAGGGAATTGAATTGCACTCTGAAGGCTGTGCTGGATTTTGGTAAAGTAATAATCTCATTTACTTTCCCACTTTCTCTTTAGAGTATGTCTGACTCAAGAATTTGAACTTCATCATAGAAGCATGTTATACTTTATACTGATGCTCATATGTGGGAGCTAAGGACCCCTGAGACTCGAGAGGACAAGCCCACTGGTTGGGGTTTCAGCAACAGCATTATTTCTTCAAAGACTTTATCTTCTCCCAAAAGGATATTTCATGAGAAATAAGTTTTTGTTAATTTAGATAAGGGCTTCTTTGAAGACAGTAAGTTGTTACATCTACAAAAAGACCTGGAATACTTTTTATGTTAAATTAATGAATAGTCTTCTTATGGTCTGGCTTTTGACTAGATGAAACTCCCAAACCCCTAACCTCTCTTTTTCTGTCTCCATATAGAGATATAGTATAGATAGATAGATAGACAGATTGACAGACAGGTAGATAGGATTTGGTTTATGAGCATGAGCTCACAGAAATATTTGGAAGCTTCTTTTAAATACTTTCTAGCTACTATGCTTTCCAAACAACGTCCATGTAGAATTTAGAAGTCAGTGTATTTTGCACAACAAATGCATTTGGAATAAACTGTGTTGCAGTGGCCACCAGTGGGGCATCTAGAGCATTTGTGGAGCTAGGCTTTTCTTTCCAAAATACTTTAGGACCGCTACCCCCTGAACAGTCAACAGGGGTAATTCTTGCTTCTATTACAAACCAAGTCCACATGTTAATGGAAATGGAAGTATATCAACCAAGGTTAATTTCATTTTGAGTCTTAGCTCTGCTATGTGCTACCTGGAATGGCATGAAATGCGTGAGTCAAATGAAACTTGATAGAGATGGGAGGCTTAAAATAGCAATCGTCAAGAATCTGGAGATGAATTGGAAATGCAAAACTTGAATGTCCCACTCAGCAGGGTGAAATACCACTGAGAGACCGGTATAATGGTGGTGGGGCCCCACCCTACTTGAACACTCATGATCAAGGGAGTGCTCCCTGGAAGTGATAGGAGGAGCACTTGTCTGCTTGAGTCTAATCGAAGGGGTGCTCTGAAGGTCAAGATGTCCCCAAATGCCTTTCCTATAGATGAGCACCGTTTCCTCTCCTCGCTCTGAGGTTTCCTTGAAGCCTATTAAAGTGTCATCATCGTTAATGATACAGAGCAAGTGGGTGCCTATGAGGTTCTTGATTTCTCCAGGGATATCTAAGCACAGCTTTGAGAAGCATAAAGACAAAAAACATGAACAAAGAGGTCGGGGAGACCATGGTGGGGATTTCTAAGCAGCCAGGAACATTATCAGGGCCCTGATTTCTGTCATAGGGATAAAGAAAAGGACAGCACATTGGTGGCAGAAAGGATGCCCAAATAAAACAAAGAGGCTCCTGTCTTCTCCACTTAGTTGAATGGAGTTTCTCCATTAAGTTTGAATAAAGTCCTGGCTCTTGGTGCTTGGGGTGGGGGTTGTTGGTGGCACTGGGGGAAAAGATTTCAGAAACAACAGAAACTTATTCTAAGAACAAAAATGCTTAGATCTAACTTCCTCCTGGCTCCCTTGCTTACCAAGGGCACATGTGAATCTATAAGTGAATGTGGGGAGGGGTGACTGGACCATCCTGGAATGTCTTTAAAATCATCTCAGGTGATTTTGATATCTCTCTTTCTCCTCCTTGAGAATCATGGGTCAGTGAAGATTATGGAGGCAAGGATTGCTTACCTGCTGTAATTGTTTTTTTTGTATATTGTAATTCCATTTTTTAGGAAAAAGGCCTTTATTCTTGTGGAACGGTGTGGTCATAGAAAAAATAATAAAAGATATTCAAGCCGTTAAAAGTAAAGTATGGGTGAAAAAATAATATTTTGCATTTCACTTACAAACTTTTGTGCTATTTTAACTTGTTACGTGACTTAAATTTTAGAAAGTTTAAGTTATAGAAATTTTTTTATTTATTTAATATATAAATGCTTATTTATTTATTTTACATCATTATTTATTTTTGTACAATGTGCTTTCTCCTCTCTGTTGTACCTGCTGTAATTTGAAGGAAACTTCATGACAAGATTTATCTAATATACATCTCTCTCCTCATTTTATAAATTAAGTTTATCACAATCTTTATTGATGGACAGAATGTTACTCAATATATCAGATACTTTTCCAAATCTCTTCTTTTACTGTTTATTCTTTTAAATGTAACACTGGACACAAAAGGATGTGTAATATTATGCAAATTCTAAGGCATAATAATGAAAAGAACATCTGCGAAACCACACAACATACTTCTTGAAATACAGGAACCGATTACATTGAGTCAGGTTCCTGATTTTTTGGATCATAGTAGAAATCAACTAATGTAATCAATCACATTATCTTAACAGCTAGATGGCTCAGGCTACCTGGAAGGAAGAGTCTTTCCATGGGTGGTGGATAGAAGAGGAAGAGACAGCAGTGGAATTTGTCATTGACTGATAGGAGGGAGCTGTAGTAACCAACACTGATCTGCCTCATACCAGCTTTGAGATTTGGGTTAACCTATCTTTGCTCCAGTGTTCTGTAGGATGGGAATAATAATAATAATGCCAACTAAATAAGGTTGTTATGAGTATAAATGTGACGTGTCTGGAAAAGTTCTTGGCACATATTAAGCACTCAATACACATGAGCTGTAATTGTTTTGAGGGAGGGTGATAAGAAAGGTAAAGAAAAGAAGATGAAAATGGGAAGATCAATTTTCCCTGCAGTATTCCTTTTCCTTGGTTTGGTTTTATTGTCTCTTTTCTCATTGGCAGACTGAGGACAAGTGCCCAGATCTGAGGGGCTTCCAAGGGGAGCTTGAGTTGATTAAAAAATGGACCAAAGTATGCAGTGGGACTAGTATTTTGTGATCAAATCTGCTCCCCATGATCTCTCCCCTACTCATGGATTGTACTTAGGGAGGAATCACCTGGGCAAGGTAGAGAGGAGAGACAAGTACCATGGCAACATCTGCTGTGGATGAAGTGAGAATTTCACTCTTGCTTTAGAAACATCACTAGGGTTAGTTTTACAGTAAACTCTGGAGGAGAAATTTAAGGCACTTAGTCTATGATTTTCATGATCCATGCAAAGGTGGTCTAAGACACAGTCGCCACCTCCAAGATTTTCAAGTCTTGCAAGACAAAGACTATCACAACAGAATCTGGTGAATGTTAGATTGGGAAAACAGTGTGCATGGCCTAAGTGTGGTGGGAAACGGGTGGATTAGCTCACAGGGTAGAGATGTCATCTGACCTTGACCTTATAGGGCAAGTGTGACTTCTAAGGATATGGGTTGGGGTTGGGGGTGACACAGGAGAGGAAACACGGCAAAGGCTTCTAAGGGAAACATTCAAGCTTGGATTTGAATGTTTGAAAAGAGACTAGACAGAAATCACCTTGGAAGGACAAGTCTTTTGAATGGCAAAACTGACCTCAGGGTAGTCATACCTGTGAGACCAAGGTGCTCTAGACTGTTCTGGGTCCTGTGCCTCTGGCCATCCTGCATAGTTGGACAGCCTGAAAAGTTGCACTCACAGGAAAGGTTGATTTTACTACGCAATGTTTCACACTGAGGCGGTGAAATAAACTGGTCTGAATAACTGGGGAGTGGGGGGAAGGACAGGATGGAGCACAGTCAGCTTTGACCTTGAGGTGGTCCCCCTTGGCATGCCTGTCTGCCCCACACGACCCCAGGGAGCTCACAGCTAGACACAGGTCCCTCTAAGTCTCTCTCGGAGTGAGACGTATGGTGGGGGATTGTTTTAGATAATCAACTAATCCATCAAACACAGAGACTGAGGCAAATGATCCCCGGAAGATATCTTTGTATATATTTCAAAAAAAAAATTCTCAAAGGAATAAAACATACACAATTTGTATTATTCCTGAGATGGATGAGCATCTTCAAAGAAGGATATTTATGCCCTAATCAGAACTAAGGAGATGTCCCCCAGAGGTCTAAGGAGATCTAACCAGGCGGTGGAACAACACTGAACAACATCTGCCCCATTATCCTGGAACAAACTTGCACTTGTCTTCGGAAACAGGCTAAGTGTTTCCAATAATTTAGAGAAAGCGTGTCCTAGTCACTGTGTAACCCACACGTGTGATAACAGCGCACACAGCACAGCCACGGAAAAAATAACAGCTCTTTGACTCGGAGAAAGGAAGGAGAATGGTTACTTAGAAAGTGTCCCAGACAAGCTGTCAAATTGAATTCAGAGAGCTGGAGTCTGACTTCGGGACAGGGCTGGCTGGCTAAATTCCCTTGGGATTGGGGTTTCCTGCCTGCTCCAACTTTAGAGACAACGATTCTTTGTCTCTCTCTCTCTCTCTCTCTCTCTCTCTCTCTCTCTCTCTCTCTCTTAATCTCTCTCCTTCCATCTCTCTCTGGTAGGGGGGAAAAAAGCACAACACAAAAAATGCAGCTCTCCAAAGAGGATTAGATGGAAAGCAGACAAAACATTAACTGTGGAATTTCAAGGAAAACAATTAAAAAAGAAAGTAGTGAGAGCGAGCTACTGTCTATTCTATAATCATAAATCTTGCCTTTGGACCACAGAAACAGCGTGTGCACACGTGTATGCACACACACACACACACACACACACGCATCATCCCTGCTTTTGCTAAAAATGGACTATGGGTATTTTATCATAAAAGAAGAACATATGCTGAGAAAGTTCTTAACAGACCCTCCTCTGAGGCCTCAAGACCCTCAAAGTTTCAGTGCACATTTAGTTGACATAGACAGAGCGCGCAGAGCTACATAACCTGCTCTGTAAGAGATGCTATTTACGCGCTCAAAATAACAGAGATTACCTCACAGTATTACAGGCCTTTTCCTTCGGGCACACATGTTCCAGACCCACCCCCCACATACCACCCTCCCTGGGGGTCAGTACGTACGTCCAGAGTCCAGGCTGGCTGCAACAGCATTCACGCAGACACCACACTTGGGGTGCCGCATTCATTCGGCCTCCACACAGACACCTACTGGGGGTGCTGCATTCACTAGCCCCCACGCAGACACCACACTCAGAGTGCTGCCCAGCTTTCCACCCCAGCATGCAACACACCAAACTCATCACCCTCATTCACTGCACAATAAACCAGGGCATGGCCTTAGGAATAAATATTCTGCATATTCGCTCACCAAAACAAAACTTCATCTTTTAAATGATATAAAATTTCAAAGATCAGAAAAAACAGAAAAATCCGCTGAACCCCAGAGGGCCCTTCATCCTGCTGTAACCAACATGAAATTGTGGCCCATATTATTTCGGCTCTACTCCCCCACCTCGCTCCCTCCCCATTCCCCCCAGCCCCAATTATTTCGCAGTAAATCCCTGGCTCTGGGCTGTTCTGCCTGTCTCCTGGTGAGACTTCTAAGGGTACTGGGTCCTTTGGTTTTGTATAAACCACAGAGAGTCCCACCACAGCTTTCTCTCCCACACATCACACACGGAGACCTTGGTACCCCCAAAGGGCACACTCCTGCATACCCGCAGGATGTGTGTGGGGCCCCCCTCAAACACAAGCTGAACACACACAGCCCCCGCCCCCAGCTCCCACATACAACACAGACCCAGCCCTGTGGGTAGCATCTTTGGTGTCTACCACCTGCCTTTCCTTTTCAATATGCATTTCCAGAACCACCATGCCTCAGACTTCTCGAGGGCTCCCATCTATCATGTGACTTTGAGAATTATATCATATGGGACATTTGGAGAGCATGTAGAGGTGGGCAAAATGGCAAGATCACCCATAATCCAGGGGGCAGTGATTAATGACTTACTGACCCCTCTCTGTCTGTCTGGATAGGTGCTGGTGTGTAGCCCATTTTCAGGCACACCTAGTGTCCTATCCAGAGTAGGCGATTAATAAATAAAGAGATGAATACATGGATGGAGGAGGGATGAATCACAGAATGTAAGTCCATTCTGGACCAAAGTACTGAATGACTTCTAGTTCTGCCACTTGTTATTCGCCCCCTGTGTGACCTTGGCAGAACCCAGGCCTTCTCTGAGCTCACATGTCTTTCATCCTATGAAAGGTTTGCAGTGGATGTTTAACTTTATCATATAATAGTTTTTCATCTCTTTACTACTTTTAGAGAAGTTCTGGTATGTAGCATGCATTTTTCTTTTTGGTTTTATGCCGTTTCATATTATTTCTTAATAGTTCCATATGTGTATTGCCTTAATAGGATTTTAAGCAACTTGGCTGTATCTTCTGTGGCATTACCCTACCACATGGCAGGACATGGTATCCTTTACAACATTTGGCATGCTGCTTGCATATGGGAAAACCTCAAAAACATTCTAATCATTTTGCAATAATAATACTAATTACTGTTAATCATTAATAGAGCTAATTGTATTGACTGGTATGTCAGACGCCATGGTGAGTGATTTATGAGTAGATTCTCACCCCCTGAAGGGCCACTAAAATGATCCACATTTTGTACATGAAAACTGAGGCAGAAAAAGTCAGCTGCTTGTCCAAAGTCATGCAGTCTGAGTTCCTATCCTGCATTTTTAATCAATAGGCTACATTGCTAAAAAATGAGATCAATACTTGACTTAGATACCTTGAGAGCATCGATTAAGGAATGTTTAAGAGGCCAGCAGATGCTTGAATAAATATATTCAGATAATGATGTGGGAAGCAGCCTGGAGACAGGGGGCACTGGATTTGGGTACTACTCTGTCCCCAATCCTGATGACTTCAAATAAGCCCCAGCATCTCTCTGTGCCTTGCTTTCATTTTCTATGGGACCAGGATAATAATAATGCCAGCCCTGATGTCTCATGGCAATGGTGTGAGGTGCAAAGGAGATAATGGATGTGCAAATGCTTGGCGAGCAATAAAGGGAGCGGAGCAGCGGAGTCCTTGCTATGCGCACAGGCCTGGCCATCTGGAATTCTCCTTGAGAGAAGCAGGGCTCTCCTTCACGTGGCCTGCAGCACAGTCAGGCGTTTCACTATAAAGGACACAGAAAGGTAGTTTCCCTTTCTTTCCCACACTTAGTGTGTAAGCGGACAGACTTTTTATTCATTAGCTAGGGCGACTGCTGGAGATGGCTATTCCATAGGCAGACAGTCCACCCGAGTAGAGAAGCCGTTCGCTTTCAGCAGCGGACCCTGAAAGGCTTCCCAGGCTGGGGCTAGAAGCTCAGTGCTACTCAGGCCCTTGGCAGGTTTATGAGTTCCAGAAGTTAATAAACAAGGAGCTCAATATCCTCTGACTTTTGGAGACTCAGAGGCATTTAAAACAGATCCAGCATGAGGGGCCAAGGAAATGAGGGTTAGCATGCAAAGCAGCTCTGGGAGATTCAAGAATCAGCTCTGTTGATTCTTGAGTGCCTATCGTCCAGCTGAGTATGTCTGGAGGCCGGAGGGTAGGCCTCACTCTGAAAAGCAAGGCAGAGGGAGCTCTGACCTGTGCCCAATCAGCCACATGCACCTCAGGGTAGCGGGTGGAGAGAATGAGTTTTGGAGTTAGCGGCTTTGGCACCAGGACTCTGTGCGTGGCGAGGCCACTTAACATCTAGAATCCCAGTGCTCTCTCCATCAATTACAGTGACCAACACTGTATTTGCATTTTAGGGGTCCACATGAGGACATCTAAGAAAGGAATTTCTGAGATGTAAAGTGACATGTCCATGTAAAGTTGTCAAAAGCAAAAATGACATCATCAATGACAATGACGCAAAAAGAGCTAGTTGTGGCATGGCTACCGCAGCCAAAGGCACACCCTCAGTCTCCCCACAAGGCCTGCTCTTCCTTCTTTAGGTTAATCTGGGGCCAGAAACCTTCATTTTCCTCTCTTATTTGCCTGCATTCTAGAGCAGGGCCTCTCAACCTTGGCTGCAGGTTTCAAGAAGAACCTGGTGAGCTTTAAAGAGGTCCCAATGTCCACATGAATTAATTTGGATTCTGAATGAATCAGTCATGTTGAGGGCACTGACGATTAATTTTTTTTTCACATTTTTTGCTTTACTATGATAAAGCAGACATCACATAAAATTTACCATTCTCATCATGTTTAAGTGTACACATCAGAAGCATTAAGCATATTAGTATCCCTTGCAATCATCACTGTCAGTGTTTATTCCTCTTTCCACAATGACACTATGCTAAGTCCAGGCCCCTAGCCTGGCCCCATCCTACTTTTCCTCTCCAGGATCTGCTCCGGCTATCTCCTATGAGTGGAGACATAGAAGTATCGGTCCTAGGGCATCAGTACTTTTTACAAAGCTCTCCAGTGGATTCTCTGTGCAGTGGGGACAAGGGGTGGTGCCATGCAAGGGTTGTGTATAAATTTCTTTGGCCAAAGAGAATCATGTAAGGATGTGGATAGAGATTATAGTGACAGAAAAACAAAGGGAGAACACCCAAATCTCTGCCCAAACTACATTTAAGCCAAGTATTATTTTCATGAAAAGTCAGCAGGAAGGGGGAGGCTGGACTTAACAGGGAGACCTTCCTACAACCCTTGCTCTGCTGTGGAATAGCTGTGTCTGTTCCCTTCCCTCTGAGCTCCTTAATATTGCTGAGCCCCACTTTCTTTGTCTGCAAAATGGAGATAGTCCTATCTGCCTCCTGGGGATATTGCAAAGTTCAAAAACAAACTGAGAGACAAAGTATGAAGTGCATGAAGCTTTGTAAAGTCCTGGGCAGAGACAGTGATGGCTGCTGTTGGAAATGGACAAGCATGTCTTGACCCTTAATTTATATAAAAGATTCACAAGCCTCGGTAACTCAAGGTAGAGGGAGCTGGTTGCCAGTCATAGCCATAGAAAATTGAATTTAAGAGACAGTTATAGATTAATTTTTAAAATCTAGCCTTACTTCCTGGCCACAAATAGCCCTAAGAGATTGCAACCATTTTCAAAAGACAAGCTGCAAGGGTGATTGTACCATTTTAAAGTAAAAAGGCATTCTGATTTGATAAGTGCATGGAAGAAGCATTAATAGGCATCATCTCTTCAACTTCTTTGCACTGGATGGCAGCACCTGTCCTTTGTGTAGTAAGGCCACACACACATACACACACACGCACGCACGCACGCATGCACGCACACACACATGCACACACAGAGCTCTGGTGCTCTTGATGAACTCTGAGTTTGTCTGGGGTTGTGTGTGTGTCCTATTCAAACAAGGTTGTACCATGTCCGCTCTTTATTTTTTCATTTAATATGTTAAGAAATAAAGATAGCTATTAGAGAAAAGCAGGAAAGAAAGAGAGGTGGGCAGGAGGGTGAAAAGGAAGGAGAGAAAAGCCCCGTTAGCTTTGTCTTGCTAATGTACTTTGTTTTGTGGCAAGATGCCTTGTTCAGACCACCTCACAGGGGAGGGTGGGGGAGGCTAGAGCAGCAAGACAGCTCAAGTGGAAAGCATTATTGTCACAAAAGATGCACCTGCAAAGCGCAGCCTTAATCGTCTCTAGAGGCCAAGGCCAATGTTGGGAGATAAATGCCCGGGCACCACCTGAATGAGGTCCTGGCAGCATGCATTTGCCTGGATACTACAGTTAATTCATCTCAAAAGAGGGCCGCTACCCAGCAAGAGGAGCTGCTCCTGCAATGAGCCCCAGTAAGCCCAGCAGTCTTACAATGCTCTCGACACACACAAAGACCAGGGTCACAGGTAGAGAGGGGACTGAAAAACTAAGCCCCTGGAGGAATAATGAGTGAGTTATCAACACAATTCAACTCTTATGAACTAGCTTCTAAAGGAAAATTTGTATTTTTAAGCGCAATACCAGAAACTCTCTCATTGACTGCCCCAGAGTTTCTCTGGTTAGTTCTGATGTTGTCTGCAGGTCTCATTCTCTAGAATGGGAGGAGATTTTAAGGAATACCTCTCTCCCTCCCTTCTTTTTTCCTTCCTCCTCCTTCCCTTATTCTTTCCTTCCTTTCCTCTCTTAGCATTCTCTCCTCTCCTGCCCTCCCCTTGCTTAGCATCTCCCTCTTCCTCCCTTCCAAAAAGCAGATCCTGTTGCAAATGAAATAAAGTACAATAAGTAAACCAGTCTCTGAATAAAGACAGAGCCTTCACTTCCGGGCCCAGGTCATCTCCTTATAAGCCAAGACTCTGAAGTCAGCGCTGGGGTCTTACTGATTTGTTTCATCCCTTTCATTTAAGAGGAAATGGAAGTTCAGAACATGAAGTGATCTCCCCTAAGAAACCCAAAGATGCCTTGACCTCCAATCTATTGTGTATGTTACCATAATGAATTTTCTCTCTTACAGACATTTGCAACATGAGGTAAATAGGTACAAACATAATGTGGCTTGGACTATAGAATGCGGTTGGATTCAGCATAAGATCAGTTTTCATGGCAAAGTCCAATAAATAATCTGATTTGGAAAGGAAAACAATTGTATAAAAAGGACTGGTCCAAGCTGGACTAGAAGACAAGGAAGTGGATGAAAACACAGAAGTTTAAAAGCAGATTCATTGTGCTGTGTATTTTCTCCACTAAATTTTCTGGTGATCATCTGATTATATTTCTTGATTATTAACAGGATAATTGAAAGGTGTAACCTTGGCCAAGATGACACTCAGGCTCTTTGGGTCACTTCCTCTATAACCCAGGAGGATTTGGAACCAAATGCTTCCCAAGCCTCTTCCCTTAGAAGAACTTAAATGCTTCTCTGAAATATGCTGTGTTAACTGCAACTGGTACTGAAAATTTCTACCTTCCTTTTCTAATTTGGCAGATATGGGTCAAAGAACAAGCAGTGAAGGAGCGAGACAAGAAAAGAGAATGTGGGCTGCACTCTTATTCATTCTTCAAGACCCCATCCAAAAGTCCCCCGTTCTGTGGCATTTTCCTTCTGCTTTGGGCAGGATTATTTTCTTACTGCAAGTTTCTTAATAATTATTTGTCCACATTTATGGGCCTCCCTGGTGGCGCAGCGGTTAAGCGCTGCGCTGTGGAGCTGTCGGCAGCGGCGACGCGAGTTCGACGCGAGTTCGACGCCCGGCCTGGGAGAATCCCACATGGCGCAGCAGACCTCTCCTGCCTTGCCCGATGCTCCCCTCAGCAGTGTATTTCTGATCTGCCTGTTCTGCTACCCGCTCTGTCTCTGGTGAACCCTCTCGCCGCCCCACGCCTCTGGCTCTGGTATACATACCCCAGCTTGTATGTATAAATAAAAAATAAATCTTTAAAATAATAATAATAATTATAATATTTGTCCACATTTATTCACATTTATTCTGCCTCAAACCAGGTATCCTGAATTATACACCTGTATAAATGCCTAGAATCTAACACAGTAGCTGGAGCAATAAATGTTCACATTATCTCACAAACAAAGATGCTGAGGAATACTAAGGAACATTACTGTAATGTTTGCTAAAACCCTATTTGCTAAGAGGCTGCTTTCTTTCTCTCTCAACCAAATCATACCAACTATACCAAGTTCCTAAATGATCACTTAAAAAATGAACTGACATTGTTAAAATGTGTTAGAGAAAAAAAAACAGAACAAAACCCTAAAGATGAGACATGGTAGGTATCCTTGAAGTTTTCATTTCATGATCTTCCACAGACAAATCCCCCAACATTCAGCTTTGAAAGTGAGCGTCCTAAGAGTAACGCATTCTTTCATGGTCTAAGAAGACATTTTAAACCTGGCAGTATTTATTGTAATGAATGGCACCAGTGGGATAAGCTTTGGCTTTTTGTCTTGTGTACTAGAAGAAGCTGAGAGGTGTGTAGAATCGAGTTTCTCCACACCCCACGTAACAATCTGAACTGCGTGTGCCACACTGGGCACTAAGGAACTTTCTAAACACTTGACAGCAGACTCACCTTCTTTGACACTCAGTCGTGAGGATTGGTCTGTGTGGGAGGTTGTATTATAGGCCAATAGTGAACCTGAAAGGCAAAGCAAAAGCAAGTTATAACCAAAACATTCCTTTAAGGGCAAGAGCTGGAGATGTTCAGAGACGGGGTGGGAAGGGGAAGAAACAGGTCTAGGGGAGAGGGACAGATGACTGCTGGAGAGAAAGAAAAAATTAACATGATCCATTTGGGGGAAGTGTCATTGCTTCCTGGAATTAGGGTCCCAGTAAGTTAGGACAGAGCGTTTGTGGGTGGGACTTGTTTGTGGTTCTGAAGCTCTTGGATGCCTGAGTCACATCGTGGCAGTGACATAGGACCATGAATCAGAGAACCAGCATCTGTCCTGGTTCCCTTACTAACTACCCCTGTGACTGTGGGCAAGTGACTTTATGTGTCTAGACCTTGATTTCTTCATCAGAAAAATGAAGGGGTTGGACTACAACGGGGGTTGGCAAACGACTTCTGTAAAGACCAGATAGTAAATACTTTCAGCTTTGTGGGCTAAACATAGTCTCTTGCACATTCTTCTTTGTTTTTGTTTTGTTCAGTCCACAGGCCAGCGCTGGCCAGATTTGGCCTGTACCTTGTAGTTTGCCACACCCCAGGAGAACACAGTGCAATTCCCTGGTACTGTGACGGCCCCTGGGTTTGGGTGCAGGTCCTTGGGTATTCATTGTTGGTGAACGGGTGCCGGGAGTCGGGGAGGGGGGCAGCATGGGAGTACCCCCAGTGTTAATATTTTCCTCCCTGAGCATGTGTCTAGTGACTACAGCTAAACACGAGGGGTCATATGTGAATTTCCTGTCATCATAGCACGGTGCACGCAATCTCTTAAACTTTGATTACAGGCACTAGTCTAGGCATTTTAAAGGGGTGATACTGTTTGTGGTTGTTGCATGTAAAAAGTTTTCTCCTTTCCTCTCTAACACTGGACTGCTTTATTTGTCTCACGTGAATTTGAGAGTTTCATTTTGTAAAATGAGGCTTTTTTGTTTTTCTCCTTGAGTGTCTCCTGGGGAAATGTGCTGGTGCTCTCGAGACCAGACCAGGGCTCTGCTTTTACAAATGACAGTATCAGCTTGACAACAGGCGTTGGAGGCTAAGCAAGTCTTTTGAAATAACCCTTTTCTCTGCTCTCTGTGGCCGAGTGGGCTGACTTGGGTGCCAGGGCTTGGAACACGGAATGGGCTGTCAGATGCCCCTATTTTTAGTCTCCAGTCATGGAAGGCATGCAGGAGTGGGGCTGCAGCCTCACCCAGCTGTGGGCGTCTGGTTGCTGCGTCCGAGGAAATGTGTGTCCTACCGGGCCAGACGATGAGAGAAAATTTTATAAGAATCATCCAACTGCCTAGAACCTATGACTTCTGGCTTGGATGACTGTTACTTCTGAAATAGGTCCAGACACCAGAGGAGGGGTAGTCAGGGTATAGAGACTGTTCTGTGCTTAAGTGTGGAGATGTGGACACCATTCTAGAAATGAGACCGTCACATGCAAGTCACACATAAGAACCAGCTGCATTTGGTTGGCCCATCTCCAAGTTTCAGTGACAAAGTGAGGCCAGGACCACCTTCTTTTAGTGTAAGTTGCTATGTAAACAAGAATTTAAAATTAGACTGGTCTTTTACTACTTATTACGTGACTTCCTTCAATTTACCTTATCTCCGCAAGCCATAAGATCTCCGCAAGCCATAAGCTCCTCATATATAAAATGGGCTAACAATGGTCATTATGAGGGTTGGATAAAAGCAAACATGTGAAGGGCTCATAACAGACTTTGGCTCATACTAAGTGTTCAATAAATGCTAGCTATTACCATGACTAATTTTAGATTCCTTCTCCCACAGACACCACAATTGCATACAATAAACCCTTTTCCAAGAGCTTGCCGGGCATTTGTCTTGTCCTCTGGAATGAGAGTTATGAATGGGTTCTGCTGCAATAAGAAATAATCCTTAATGGCTGGAAGGAGGTTAAGAAATGGAATCCAATGTTCCAAGGGAGTAGAAAAAAATCTGAGCAGGAAGACCAAGAATGTCTGCCTCCTAGTCCCCGACATTCTCTCCCTCAGGCTGAAAGCTCATGACTGGAGCAAATAAAGAAAAATGCTGGTCTCTGAGAGCAAACTGCATGAGTCATTAGGGCAGATTTAGCTGAAGCACGAAGCTTAGATAAACCACATTTATTAAATTTCCCCCTTGGTGAAAGTTCTTCTTTGGGCACACGTGAATTCCACAGGAAACTCCCAGAAAGCCAAGAGAAAGGGTCGTTTGACCTCAGCAAAGCTTGCATGAAATACATATTTCATGGTAACCTAGGAAAAGGATTTTGCCCTGAAGACTGTTCTTGGTTCAAATTTCACCCCCAGAAGGACATGGAGGGGCTGGTTGGGGCATCTGGACTCTCGCCCAAGGGATCGACATTCCCTTCTCTTCAGCTCTTATTTAACCAGTTCCTCAGGTGGCAGAGGATGGCACAGCACACGGTTAAGGGAACTTGTTCTCAGTCGAGAAGGTTCTCCCGGAACTTGGCTTCCCACTCAGTGGTTTGGGTTTCTTTCTTCTTCCTGAGGCTCTTCTGGGAGCACGAGCGGTACTGCTGACTTTTTCATCCTTCTTGACACCATCGTAGTAAAGAGTCTGTGACGGGAGGGGAGAGGCCAGAGCTCTTGGAAGGTTTACTGTGTGCGGACGCTTTCTCCCTATTCTCTCACTTAAACCTTACGTGAGCCATGCAATTCCAGAAACGAAGCTTATCCCCTTCCATTCAGAGAAGTCAAGTAATTTGCTCAGGGTCACACCACCAGAAAGCACAGGGGGCAGATGTCCGTCCTACAAAACCTGCTTTCAGTCCAGCAGACCCCTCAGTCTCCAGGCAAAGTCTGACAAACAGGCAAAAATCACCTTGGTGTTGGCAGACAGTGCAGGGGTCACCTTTGGGAAGGAAGGGGGTAGTGATGGAGAGAGGGCACGAGGGGCCTTCCGCTCTACCCCTTAATGTGGGGGTGCTACTGCCAGAGGGACGATTCCGTCTGTGATCCTTCCTTGAATTGTTTATATTTTTTGCAATCTCTGTATGCTATACGTCAGTTAAAATATTTGTTTATTTGCTTATTTGTTTACTTACTCATGTATATATGCAGGGATATTTATATAAATTTATCTGGGGCCCCTTTTGCCCTAAAAAGCATGAAGTGACTGTTGCTGAGAATGGAATGGCCTTCCCAAAGTGAACACATAAGGAAAAAGTAATTTTCCATGTTTGAGTCCATCCAGCACTGAACACAGCATTAAGGATCGGAAAAAAGATGGAAACGAACAGAGTGAAGCTTTGCAGCTGTGGGGTTGAGCCCTAACAATAGGGCTTTCTTCAGCTCTCCAGTCCCCCAGCCTAACCTGCTCATCTGGGACACCTGGAGCAAGGGTTTCTAGGGTCCAGGGACGAAGCTTTTGTCTCAGCCTCACAGAGGGCTCACCAGCCTCCCCTCGCAGTTGGCCTATTGAAACTGGGTCTTTTTTCTACGCTGCCTTCAATGGCTCAGGCTGAAGTGTAGGTGGCAGAGGAAGGGGGAGGTGGGAGGCGAGGGAGGTTTTGTCTCTAGACAACAGGCTGGCTGACTACCGGGTCCAGGGAAGGCTGGCTTTTTGTTTGCGGGATCCCTGTTCTCCTGTACTGCACAGACCTTGGGCCTGGAAGGGATAATCCTTCACCAGCCTAACTGCCCAGGCCCATCACCTTTGCCCGACCATCTGAGGCTGCCAGTGGGAAGGCCGCAACACACAAAATGTGTTTTCCATTAGGTTTAAATTAAAAATGGGACTCAAGATAGATACCTTTTCTGTGGTCTCCCTGTCATACAATATATTTCATTCTCTTGCACTGCCACTATTTTAAAATGCAGCTTCTTAGTATTTTTCCACAGGTCAGACCCAAATATGCAGACAGAATATAGCTTTTTAGAAAATGAAAAAAGATTCTTTTTCTTTCTTCTACTTCTGACCAACCCTGCCCAGGGACTCAGGGCTCCCAGAAACCCCAAACTCCCCCCAGTGGCCCTGGGTCTGAACTGCCAGCAGGGTACAGATCTCTCTGATGCTGGGTCCAATCTTGCCTTGTGAGGCCCAATCTCATTTCCTGCAGCCCCGTTTGTAAATATGGCCTCTGCCAAACCGGGTGTGTCTGAGAGAGATACTGTTGGGGCAGGGGGCAGTCATGTCCAAATTGCGGAGTTGGGGTAGGGGGCAGGGGCACTAGGGGAAGAAAGAAGGACAGGGTTAGCCGGGTGACGTGTTTGGCTTAATCTGCCATGTTCCAGGAGGCCACAGGAAAGTTTCCAGAAAGCATTTATCTCTTGGTACAAATAAAACCAGAAAATGCTGTGGGGAGAGTGACTGGCCCTTCAGGGGGAAAACCCCAGGGGAGTGAGCAAACTTTCAAGTAGAGAAGACCAGCATGGTACAGGTGAGAATGTCGCCCATTCTCCAGTCACAACTCAAGTCGGGTGAGAGGCCTGTGACCTAGAGGCCTGGGGCTTAGATCCAACCTGCTCCACTGTTTTTCACATGCGAACCAATTTCTGAGGCACTCCTGGCCTCCAGGATTTTGGTTTTAAAATGGGGATTGTTCATAGTTGTCCTCATGGTGTCTGAAATGGAGCATCTAGTGTGTGTCAAGGAAACGACGTCTGTGGAGATGCACACCTGTGCCCTGGTGTCCCCCAGAGATTCCAGAGTGATCTCAAATACTGTGGGTGTCCTCACCAGACCCAGGCCTCACAATTCTCCTGGAATCTCAAGGGGGCTGTCACAGAGGGATGGTGGGGGGGTTACAGCTACTCTGTCAGGGGCAGTTGAAGTGCTGAGGAATGAAGAACAGCCACCGCCAGGCAGGCCGGGTAAATTCTAGCAAGCCAGGCCATCCCACAGGGTCAGAGGGGCCCAAGACATGACTATTTCTTCTCCACTCTGGAAAACACAGTTTTTAGTATCCAATGAATAAGTCTAGCTCCCTTCTCAGGCAACCAGAATAAAAATTCAGGCACCTTTTGTGAAAGTATAAATTTGATGCCAGCGCTTCTGACCCTACAAGGTTGCCCTTTTTTCTACTAAAGTACAGAAAGATCAGTTACTTTGGAGAAGAGCAACTATTCAGGACTTCTTGAGCCTTCTGCTAAGTGACACCGTCCCATTTCTTCCATTCTCAGTCGTCCTTCGACTTTCCCAGTCCTGCAATGCTCCTCCATCTGTGTGGAAGATCTTGGCTATATCCCTTCCACCCCTTGCCAAAGGTGGAAATGTTTAAGCCCTACTCTCCTTCTCAACAAAAGGACAGACGACAAAGACCAAGGAATTAGCACCCCTTCCCCCCTGCCTCCGCCAGCTGCCCCAGCCCCTCTCCCCAAAGCACTGTCCTCCCTGCCTAAGCAAAAAAACATCCGCTAGACATTTAAATCTGGAAAAACAATGAGTGTTTGAAGGCGTGCTGGTCAGCACTAGTGACTTCCCAGCAATCCAGAGTCAGACACGTGACCTCCCGCAGGCATGTTAGCAGGCCAACCACCACCCAACGCCTGAGGGCTCCAGAGCCTAAGATTCCAATTAGAAAGAAGCATGAAGGACAATTTTTTTCCCATGATAGTAGATCATTTTAAGACTAGGTTCCTCAATAGGCCTTTACAGACCATTACAATATCAGGCTGAAGCAAGTTTTTTTGAACCTTAGTGCAACTATCTTAACTTTTTCATTGCAGGTAGATGTGGATTTTATATCAAGGCGCAGACTGCTTCCAACATTGTATCATATATATGCTTTGTTCCACTTTTCCTCAGCTCTGAAAATTTGTTTTACTAAAAAGCTTTCCTTTCTGGAAACTTCATAGTTTTATTGTTTTGGGACATCTTCCTTAAGATCTACAAATATTCTCCAAAAGAAAGAAGGAAAGGAGAAGCAATCCACATTTTTTCTTGTCCAAAGACCAGACTCTTGAGCTCTATTCCTTTACAACCTGCTTGCCCTTGTCATACGTTCTCCATGGCTACCTTATCAGATTCCTGGGCCTTCTGATGAAGCTCCGTTCTCACTTGAATTTCTATGCCTTGGTTTTTCTATGACAGGAAGTTCTAGCAGACACTTGGGCTGTTTATGGCCCCTCTGGAAGACAGGTCTGGGATTAAATGGCAGAATGGGCTTTCCCCACATTAAGTTAGCATGTGCTAGAACATTCCTCCAACGGGGGCATCTGCCATGGACCCCAAAATGCTTGAGCCCTTTCAGGGTTCTTAGCATGCTGTCCATGCTGCTGTCCATCTTTTCTCCCACAGAAGAAGGAAAGGGACCCCATGATTCACGGCCTCCTACATAGGATGCCCAAAGAAGCAGAGAGGCTGAATCAGCCAGTGTTTGGGCTTTGCTGGTCTCCTTCTCGTGCCAATGTCTGCATGCTCACTGCCACCCTGCCCTGCCCTGCATCATTGCAGAACTCTGTGAAAAGATCCTTTCTTAGAAAATTCTATAAGCATTAAGGCTAAAAAATACAGAGTTAGAAAATGCTCATTTCCCAAAGTTCAGAGAACTGGGTGGAAAATTGCCTCCTTTTTTGAAATTGTTGTTTCTTGGGCTGACCTCATGTTGCAGCAAGACTCAGACATGAGGTAATCGCTCTGGTGTTAACATATATGCCTCATCCACACTCCCACTGGTTACCAGACGCCTTCGAGAGGTGACCAGAGAGCCCGGAGGCATCGGTGGAAACTTCCGAAGGCGTTTTTTTTAATTTTCATTTTTACAGAGTGTGTGTTGTCCCTAGCCCACACAGAGCACGGCTGCAGAATGAGGGGGAAGATTACAGCGGAGAGCCTACTGAGCAACAGGTAGCAAATGAACTAATACCCAGAGCTCAGGGGGCCAGGAAAAGCAGCCCATAGGTGCTGCTCTCTAAGGATCTCAGCTTTGAAGGGGCTTTAAGATCCTCAAAGGCCTTCCTTCTGAAGCTTAAGTCCTGCAAGCCCTGTAACCTGAGGCCGGGGACCGGGGCTGACAGGAAGTTCGCATGGACTGTCTTTACGTATCTTTACGTCTTTACATATCTTCAACTCCCTGATCCTGGCACCACTTTGCAGTCACAAGACAACCCTTCAGTACTTAGGGTCACTGATATACCCACCTGGCCTGGGTTTCTGGTGAAGAATTAAGGTCAAGGTCATTAGCGGGCCTTAAAAAGAATTCTGTTCTTATCTCTGTATATATTTCATATCAAATTGATGGGGAGAGAACCCTCCCATTGGGTAAAACCTCACACTTTCTTTCATAAATTCATAAACTCTCCTTTTCCAAAGTTCTTTTCCAGGGGTGGCAGAGGGAAGTGCTGGTTATTCAGTGGTAGAATTCTTGCTTCCCCCAAATTTCCTTTCCTTCAGACTGTTTCAGGAGGAAGCTTCCAACAGATCTTAACACCCATGTAGCATCTGCTACTGGCCCTGTTTAGCAAAGGAAGGGGGGTAGGTGTCAGCTGGATAAGGTGGGGTTAGGGAGTACAGAGACTGGCCCCAAGGTGAAAGGGATTTAATGTGTAGATTTTCGAAATTAAGTCCTAAATCTATTAAGCCAAAAATTAAGTCCTAAATCCATGAAGTTTCTGTCGGAGCTTTCAATCAGGAAAATATAATTACAGGGCAAAGTCTTTTCTGGAAAGGGATTCTCAAGGGAAGAGTGTGACCAGCCTCTGGCAGGCTCCTTGGGCATGGCACCCCACTTTCTGTCCATCCTTTGATTTCCTTCGACTCTACAGGACAGGGTCAGCTTCCTTGCAGGTTCTGTAGGAGCGCATGACCTTGGCAACTTTACAGATCCAAATGCAGCTCCCACAGCACAAGGTCTGCCCCGGAGAACTGATTTCCTTGCCTGGATTGATCCTTGGGAAGCCAGCCTTCCTTCAGGACAGAGAAGCAGGACGGGCCGCTCTCTTCTGGCCTGGGAGAGGGGCTGCGGGCCCCTGGGGGTTTCTTGCCCAGGAACTAAAAAGGCACTTACTTTCCCTGAGGTAACTGAGGTGTGATAACAGCACTTCTGTGTTGTAGAGGGAGGTGCCTCGGAGGAAGTCCTCCTTGGTCATTTTACACAGTTCCTTGCCATCCATGTTCTGGAAAAAGGAAGTGTCGATATCCATCAAACCATACTCCTTTATCGCCCATTCCAGCCATTGCCGCACGTGCTCCTGCGTCCACAGCGTGGGGTCTGCAGAGGAGAGGAACCTGTTAGTGAGGGCTGTAGGTAGGCAGCCTGGTTACCTCCCCCTTCAAGCAACCTGGGCAGCCTCTCTCTCCATCTCTGCCTCTGTCTCCTGCCTTTTCTCCTCCTCCTTTTTGTCTTCCTCCTCCTCCTCCTCCTGGCTCTCTCTCTCTCTCTCTCTGT
>PVIJ01015962.1:0-34449 GCA_004024925.1 Scalopus aquaticus
TTTTTTTTTTTTTAAAGATTTATTTTTTATTTATACATACAAGCTGGGGTACAGGCCAGAGGCGTGGGGCGGCGAGAGGGTTCACCAGAGATGGAGCGGGTAGCAGAACAGGCAGATCAGAAATACACTGCTGAGGGGAGCAGCGGGCGAGGCAGGAAAGGTCTGCTGCGCCATGTGGGATTCTCCCCGGCTGGGCGTCGAACTCACGTCGCCGCTGCCGACAGCTCCACAGCGCAGTGCTTAACCGCTGCGCCACCGGGGAGGCCCAGGTTTGAATTTTCAAGAGGAAATGCTGGAGAAAATATTTTGGGTACTTGCATTAATACAGAAATGACAAACTCTCATTCTCCATCAAGGTCTGATTTTTCTGAGTTTGCCTTTAGGCAGAAAACAGAACAAGAGCAAAATCTTAAAGGTTTTCTCATACTGTGCGTGTGTGGGAGTCTTTGGGCATAAACACCTTCAGGAGGCTGGGGAGGGAGAGTCCCATGAATACTGCCCTGTCCTCCAGAGGACATCTTTCTGCTTCATGTCAAGCCTTCTCTGCCATGTGCAGAGTGCCAGATCCCAGAAAAAACTTTGGCTTTGAAGTCACTTTGCCACTGAAGGTGCCCTGCTCTTCTCTCTACCACCCTTTCTAGGGATGTCTTGCTTATTTGGTGCTGTGAGTTTTCCCAGAAGGAAGTGACCCCGAGCTGACAAAACCCAGTTCAGAACTCAGTCCAGTGTCATCTTCATATTCCACTGTACTATTTGGATGCAGTTTTTTTTTAAAGATTTATTTATGCATACAAGAGCTGGGGTGTAGGCCAAGGTGTGGGAGGTGAGAAGGTTCACCAGAGACAGAGTAGGGAGCAGAACAGGAGGAACTACTGAAATATTCTGCTGAGGGGAGCAGCAGGAGAGACAGCAGAGGTCTACTGTGCCATGTGGGTTAGCTCCCTGGCCAGGGATCGAACTCATGGCTGCAGTGGCTGCGGATAGCTTCATAGTGCTGAGACTTAACCAGTTGCACCACCAGGGAGGCCCTGGATGTAGTTTTAAACTATGAAGAACATTATGCCACTGAGTTCTTTTTCTGACAAAAAAAATCATCAGCATTGCTATGTTGGGGTGGTGACTCTGAACTGGTATTAGAGGAGTTGGTAGCCTAGGGGAGGAAAAGAAAAGGGCAGAGTTTATTTTTTAATCAAATTTAATTGATTTGTCATTTGTTTACAGAACTATTGACATGTAAGTTTGGGAGTATCCACATGTCAACACGTGCACCAACTTCACTCACGCCCCACCAGAGCTCCTGTGCCCCTGCTCTGTGGCCTTACTCCCTCTATCCCTCGTCCTTCCTCCTCTGAAAAGAGGGGAGGTTTTAGGCTGGTGACTACTGCTGTGGCAGTGTGAGGCAGCTTGGTACATTCTGGAAACTGAAGCCATTTGGTGAATCTGGACACTAGGTGAGAAGCAGAGGGTCACCTAAACAATAACCCTGAAGAGGTTAAGGGACAGATCACAGTCTCACCTCCCAGTTCATCAAGGACTTTGCTTATTTATTTTTAAATGAATTAATTCATTATTAAAAAATATATATTTATTTTTGCATACAAGCTGGGGTGCAGGCCAGAGTGTGGGGTGGTGAGAGGATTCACCAGAGACAGAGTGGGGAGCAGAACAGGTGGATCCACTGAGATACACTGCTGAGGGGAGCAGCTGGCAAGGCAGGAGAGGTCTGCTGTGCCACTTGGGAAACTCCCCAGCCGGGCATCAAACTCGCGCTGCAGCTGCTGACAGCTCCACAGTGCTGCGCTTAACCCGTTGCGCCACCAGGAGGGCCCCCTAAATCATTAATTTTTAACTGAGGTAACATTGAGGTACCCCCGCCAGGTATTACCACCATAATGTATCCACCACCAATTCACTCATACTCCATGACCACAGACCATTGTGCCTTCCTCCCGTTCTCCCACCCTTTTCTTTCCCTCCTCTCAACCCTTCCACCCTCACCTTGGTGTCTCATGAGCTTGAACGGATAATGCTAAGCAAAATAAGTTAGAAGGAGGGTCTCCCAGGGGATGCAGGAGTTAAAGTCTCTGCACCATCAAGCCATTGTGGGACACTGCAGCATGAGTTCAATCTAGGTCAAGGAGCTAACCCACATGGCGCAGCAGACCTCTCCTGGTTTGCTCACTGCTCCCCTCAGCAGTGTATTTCAGTAGATTTGCCTGTTCTGCTCCCCACACTCTCTCTCTCTGGTGAATCCTCTCACCCTCCCTCACCTCTGGCCTACACCCCAGTTCTTGTATGCATAAATATAAATTTTGAAAATAAAAGAAAGAAGGAAGTCAGAAGGAGAGAGATAAATACAGGATGGTGTCACTAATATGTGGGAAATAAAGTAAGTAAATTAACAGTCAGATATAGACCTGCTGAAAAATTAACCCTTGACAGATGACTTCACCAAGGAGTTTAGACTTCATTCTTTAGGTCAGCAGTTTTCCATTTTTTGTAATTTGGGTATCATCTATTGGATGTTACTACTTAAAATTATCACTGATTATAGATAAATGAAGAAGAAACAATTCAACGCAATCTGAAGATAATACGCTGAAGCATATTTAGAAAAAACTAGATTATTTTACCTAACACATATCCTATCAGTGAGATGATATTTTCTGTGCTCTTATCAAAACTCAAGGATAGAAGAGTTATGTCATCATATTCCATCAATCTCTTTTCTTAGTCTTTCTAAAATTAGAAATTCCTAACTCACAGTAAGTACTGGCAATGGCAGCCCATGGTTGACTACTCCTTCGTTTAGATCTGCATATTTGGATTGAACAGAAGCAGAAGTTGTGGGGATTGTTCTGGAAGACCACCCTTAGCACTTTGTTGGATGAAGAGTCAACAAGAACATCACACTGAAAAACTGGGAAATCAAATCGTTCAGCCTGGAGGGAGCTGTGAATGGATTTATATCTATGCTGATTAAATTCAGTTTCAGATTATTCTTCACATCTTAGTGTAACATCTGGGTGTGGTTTTAAAATATGAATAATATGGAAGCAACCCAGATGTCCAAAAATAGATGACTGGATCAGGAAGATGTGATACATAGACACAATGGAATACTATTCAGCATTCAAAGAAGATAAACACATGCAATTTGCAGCGACATGGACGGAATTAGAGGGGATCATACTCAGCGAAATAAGCCAGAAAGAAAGAGAAAAATATCGAATGGTTTCACTTATAACAGGACTATAGGGAAACCAAATAGGAGAGAGACACTTGGGGGGTGGGGGAGGGGAGGATAAGGGCACAAAACGGAGTAGAAAAGAACACAAGGGACCACGGAGATGGATCACGGGTGAATTGGTGGTGGGTTATCCAAGGGGAATACAAAATGTAAAAGATATAAATAACAATAAAAATATATATTAAAAAAATAGTATGCTATTGATTTTTTTCTCCAGCGAGAAGAAAACCTCAAGAATTGGCAAGGAATCAAATGCGGAAAAATGGAGCCATTTGTACATTCCAATTTATTTCAAAGTTATTTTCCTTCAAGCATTTCAAAGATATTTATCAGTCACATGACTTCCACAGTCAAATTGCTGAAAACAAGTCTGAGTCGATCTGCTCCTTGGACTCGTGTGGTTAACCTGCTTTCCATTCTGATTGTTTTTGTTTTTTATCTTTATCTTTTTTTTATTTGTTTTTATCTTTTATAAGCCCGGGAAAAACTTGGCTGCAAGTGCCTTCAAAGTGTCAACGATCAACTACAATGCACATTAATTCTTATAATTAGCTCCTTTTTTCATTCTTCATCTGCACAAGAGCCAAGTGATTCAACACTAAAGTATCCTTTTGGTTTGAAGTTTTGCCATGATATGTGTGCATTAAAAAACAATAACAAAAAACTAGGCTTGTTTTACTGAACATGTGTCAGAATATTTTAGCCTGTGGACTCCTGTCTTTATTTAATGCTGAGATGTTTTCATTCATTCTCAATCCCGTAGTATTTTTGCACCATTTTCTGTTTTTAATTATCTTCCTTCTACTTTGGGATTATGTTGTTATTGGGTCTGTTAGCTATAACAGGGTCTTAGCTTATGCTGTTCCCTCTGTCTGGAATGCCCTCTGCACCAACCCTCTCCCTGCTTCACTCAAGGATCAACTCATAATAACTCCTCTTGGAAACGCCTTTCACCAAGTTGTCACCAAAAGTAAAGAAAGAATCCTCTGCCTCACTCAAAACTGAAGTCAAAGCAAACGTTTTGAAGGCCAAGAAAGCAGTGCTGCAAGGTGTCTACAGCCACAAGAAAAAGAAGATCCGCACATCGCCCACCTAGCAAAGGCCCAGAAACTGCAACTCCGAAAGCAATGCACATTCCCTTGGAAGAGCACCCCCAGGAGAAACAAGCAGGACCACTATACCTTCATCAAGTTCTCCTGACCACTGAGTCTGCATGAAGAAGACTGAAGACAGCACACCTATGTTCACTGCGGATGTCAAGGCAAGAAGCACCAGATCAAACAGACTGAGAAGAAGCTCTATAACATTGACATGGCCAAGGTCAACCCTCTGATCACACCTGGTGCAGAGAAGGAACATGTTCCTCTGGCTCCTGACTAGGCTGCTTTGGATGTTGCCAGCAAAATTGGGATCATCTAAACGGACTGATTCTAAATACAATTTTTTCACCATAAAAATAACTCTTCCATGAAACTTTTTTTTTTTTTTTTTTTTTTTTACATACAAGCTGGGGTACAGGCCAGAGGCGTGGGATGGCGAGAGGGTTCACCAGAGACAGAGAGGGGAGCAGAACAGGCAGATCAGAAGTACACTGCTGAGGGGAGCAGCGGGTGAGGCAGGAGAGGTCTGCCCCACCATGTGGGATTCTCCCTGGCTGGCCGTCGAACTCGCGTCGCCACAGCTCCACAGCGCAGCGCTCAACCGCTGCGCCACCAGGGAGGCCCTTCCATGAAACTTTTTGATCTCCAATCAGATGCACCCAGTTCTGTGACCAGACAGAATTATAACTCCCTGAGACCAGGCGAGTGTCTTCTGTTCTTCCATATTTTTCAAAGTGCCTGCAAAGTGTAGGAAACATGCTGTGTTGGTTGGTTAATTTTCTAACATTAAAAAGTACTGGAAGGTCACCCTAGAGCAGGAAAATTGAATTCTGGTTTGGGGGGGTGGTAGATGGGGAACACAGGGCTTTCTTTTTGGATTAACATATGGCACATACGCAGACATAGACGATGTAAGCAAGTAGTATCTGCTGTCTGAGAAAAAACAGTCATCATTAACAGCTAATATTTATTGAGTCCCAACTGCATGACAGCCCCTGGGCTAAGCACTTTAATGTGTTGTTTGATTTCATGCTCCAGAGCAGCCACAGGAACCACAGAAGCCACAGGAGCCTTCAGGAGAGAAGCCCAGGTCTGGCTGCCTCCTGGGTATGCTCAAATGGCCACTGAGTTCCCAGGTCTCCTGCAAGGGGATCACAGCATACACAGGGCCAGGTTGCCTGGTGACCATTAAACATTTGACTGTGTTGTTTGGCCAATGCCACAGACAAAACTCTTTTTGTCCTGGGTAGTCTGGTGGCCCAGTCAACACTAAAACCAAAATTACTCCCTGGCTTTTATAATCAGTGACGGGCCACAACTTACATAACTGATGAGCTCTTAGGAGTAGGAAGTAGAAATGAATTTATAGTTGAAGTATAATTCACAGTCCTCAGGAAATATTGGAACATTCTTACACTTGCAGATAATTTGCAAATGTCTTAAATGTCAATATGTAAAAAAGTCAGTGACATATGAAGAATCTCTCCATGTTTACATCCCATAGTTGAATATGGGATCAACTCATAATTCCTGCAACATTGTAAAACTCCAACATTATGGGATAAGACTAACAGACCTGCCAGATTTTTGTGGCCAAAAAATTTTATGTTGGATTGATTCACTTTGTGTGGTATTTTGAAGAATTGTAATTTTTTTTAAAGAATATGGGATGCTAATGACAAGATGACAAATGTTCTCTCTTTGCAGTTTTGCAAGTAGGTCTGAGAATAAATTAAGGTGGTATGGGTAACCATCATCCAAATGTGGACACCAAGAATATGGGTTTTGTTTTCTGGAGTGTTGAGGTCAGGGTGGGTAGAATGAGTGGCCTTCTTGAAATTGGGTGGGAAATCTGAGATTGCCAATTTCCAAGGTGGTTTTGTTTGTGGGTGGGTGGGAGGTAATGTGGGAAGGACAGGTCATGCAAGGCAACAGTCACCTATGCTATCCCCTTCAGAATACTTAGCATGCCTACCGAAACCTTAACTCACTTCTGAAAGGTTCCTTTGCAAAGGTCATTCATGTGGGTTGAATTTTTACCCCCCCCAAAAGATATGTTGAAATCTTAACTCCTGCTATACATGAATGTAATCTTATTTGAAAATGTATGTAATCAAGTGAAGATGAGGTTGTAGACTGAAATAATCATCACTGTAAAACACATTCAAAGTTCAGTAAAAGAAAAATTTTAAAGAGGTTGCTCAGTCAAACTGAGGACCTGGGCCCTAGAGATCAACATCAGATTCCTCTGAGTGACTAGTTTCCGCTTTTGGTGTCTTTATTCTTGGTTTATATAGGTAAGTTATATGCACAAAGTGATACATACTTATTTTGTCTTAATACAGGAAAAGACGACATCTAGATAATTTCCAATATTTTTTAGTTAACTGGAGGTTGGTTTCAAATAAACTTGATTGATAAAGGAGGAACATAGTCACAAAGCAATCTTTTGATCTTATAGAGCTAATTCAGCCAGCACTGTGTTTGAGAAGATCAAAGGCTATTGACATTGTTACCCTGAAAGTGCCCCTATAGATGTGAAGGTGCAGTCAGGCTATTATCTTTTGCTCCTATTCTTGCAACTGGTAAATATGATGGGCTGGGTCTGTGGACTTTTTGGACATTTCCTATGTTTCTCACCACAGGATTCTTCACAGTGAACAAGAATCATTGTTCTGCTGACTCCAACCTCTTGAGGCAGGCTTGGCAGAAGTAGACATTTTCCAATAGGGCAAAATGCAGAGTTTTCTTTTTTAGGCCCACAGGGCCATTGGGCTGGGTATAATCCAATATAATTGGTATTCTTATAAGAGGGGATCTTGGATGGAGACACACAGAAGATGGATTGTCATTGCAGGTGGAGGCAGGGATTAGAGTTTTGCTGCCATGAGAAATGCCTAGGGTCACCAGAAGCTGGATGAGGCAAGGGAAGATCCTCTCCTAGAGTCTTCAAAGGGAGAAGGGCCACTTCAACACCGCGATTTCCCGACTTCTTGCTTTCAGAACTGTGAGACAATACATTTCTGTTGTTTTAAGCCACCCAGTTGGTAGCTACATTGTAAACTGTTACAACATTGGCTGGGATTTAAAACTTCCTGGTGAGTTCTAGCATTATTATAGACAGTATAAATACCAAGACCCCACCCCTAGACTAGTGGAATTTCTACACGTTAGTTATGGTTTGGATATATTTCAAATGTCCTCTGACTCCTGATAGATCATTCTAAAGTGCAGCCACTCAGTGAGAACCACTGATAAGGGGTGTTGGGTGGGGAGTGGTGGTTCCCATTCTAAGTACCCTGGGCCCATTTTCTCAGGCTTATTACCAATGAGGTCAATGATTGGCACTTCTGAGCTATAGGTAGGGATGATCTGGCCTTTGCAGTGCAAGAAACTCTGCCCAAGAGAGATATCCTACACAAGAAAGATTATGTTCTGACCAATCAGGTTTTCTCTGTTGGGTCAGAATAATGATCAAGCTATAGGAACAGTGTCAGTAGCCAGTAGAGAGGAGGCAGTGAGCACAGATCAGAGAAGAAGCTGTGAATGAGCAAATGACAGGAATAAGTGTGAGTGTGGAGCACAAAGATCAGTGTGAGGGAGATGGGCGGGGCGACAGAGAAAAGCGGAAATGGAGATATTGAATCTGGACTCACAAGACTGCCCAAACTGCTGTAGGGTCTTCAGGGCTGCCCTCAGATAACAGGGTGCTGCATCTGCAGCAGGGATGAAGGAAGAATGCTTTCTTCGCCACTGTCTTGCTCTTCTATTTGATCTGCAGACTGGCCGCCTAAGCATCACCTGCCAGCTTGCTAGAAATGCAGGATGTTGGCTCCAGCCCTTAAACTTCTGACTGGATCTGTCTTTTTCCAGGATACCCAGTATGTCCACTTGCTCAATAAGTTTGTCAAGAATGGCTCTGTAAGCTTTGATTGAACGGCTCATGATATTATTTCCTAGGCTTCTTTATTCTGTTGCTCATAAAAACTGAATGGCCCGAGGGTATCTGACTAGGTCTGTTCCTAGCAACCTGAGAAATCTTCCCCCATGGAAGGCAGGAATAATTTTCTATATAGAAGCTGTATGAAGTTGGAGAGATTTTGAAAATGAGTCTGGGCATTGGGGATTGCTGCAGGCTGCCTCTGCCCTTCATCTGGTGCTTTCAATAACAGCTAGTACCACAGAATCAAAGTTTTATACATGTCTCTATCTATTGCTGATCAAAGTATGGTCCTTGAATCAACAGCTACAGCATCACCCAGGAATGTTTTAGAGATATAAATTCTAACACTACAGACCTACTGAATCAGACACTCAGGGGCTGGGTTCTGGCCATCTGGGTCTTAAGGGACCTCTGGGTCTTAAGGGACACTTGCCCAGTACTTGAGAGCCACTGCTCCAGTTTATGGGCTTTATGACATTCATTTGCTCATTTTCAGAACTGGGCAGATGACCTGGAACTTCACATTGAATCCTTCAAAAAATACAGGTGGGACACCTCTGTTTAGGATCAACCCTAAAATGACCCAAACATCCACAAATGGCAGAGTGGACAAACAAATGGAGGTATGTTCACACTCTGGAATCTAGTAATGAGAATGAACACCGTACAGTTACAGACACAATGTTGAAGGGACCGCACTGGAGAGCACACATCTCACGAGTCCATGGCCATAAGACCTGACACCGGCCCCAGTAATCTGAGTCAGGAGAGCTAGGCTTCACACATGATGCTCCACCTCTTTGGGGTCCTGTCTGCACCCAGCCTGCCCCTCTGCCCACCTCTGTCTGAATCGTACTCATCCTGCATCCTCAGATGCCTTTCCCTGCCACCTCATTCAGAAGTCACCTTGGAGGGAGAAGGAGACACAAGGAGGACTCGGGCTGGGGCTTCTGTTTCGTGCTCTGCAAACCCATTGCACCAGTGTGTTCATTTGGTACAAACTCTGTCAGGCACTACACTCACCATTAGTGCACTTTTTGGGGTTTCTATGTTATTATAATTCCATAAAATATTTCAAAAACACTGTGGGTGCTGTAAAATATTTGAATCCTGATGTGATTTTCCTACAGTGTATTTTTTAGTCTATAATTTGGGGTTTTGGTTCAATCTCTTGTTTTCAATCCATGGGGTCAGGAACACCAATGAGTCACATGGTTCCGTGAATTAATTCCCAAAACCTCACTTGGAACAAAGTGCCAGCACTTGAAAATGACTAGGCATTTAAAAAGTGTTCTAAGATAATCTTGCTAATGTTTCTGATAAACTTTTGCAATATCTTTTTTTTTTTGTTATCTGCAAATAATGTCACCACATTTTTTTTTTCTGAAATAGTGGTTTTACCATCTTCCCCCCCACCCCCACCCCCAGGGAGCCTCCATAAACCACCTTTGGAATTCTGTGGTAGAGAAAATGTGTGATTATTTGTTCTCCATAAGCTCACTAACTAAATATGTGGGCAGAGTTTTTTTAGGGAGTAATTTTATTGAGTAAGATGAGCATTTAGGGGATGTTATAAACTCATAATGAAGACATTTACAAATCATTACAGCTGCTTTGAAAAAAGCACAAATACTTATTACATATGCACAAGCTAACCTGCATTTTAGATAAGTAATCAGAAAAGAGGGGAAACAGAAAACATACCAACATAATCAGTGCTTATTCAAATCCCGAATGTCATGGTATAGCCCCTCTGCTGTTAAAATTTATAAGGAAGCTTAAGAAAACATAATGTTCTCATATGAGAGTTGCAGGGCTTGGAAGATTGAGGTTTAATGGAAAATCCTGCTACAACTTGCTCCAAATTAGATTCCTGGGGTTCTGAGGTAGAAAGGAATATTTAGGTCCTTTTGTGTGATTTAGGTCTTTGTCAGGTGAGTGAAATGAAGCCCACAGAAGCTGAGTGACCTCCCCAAGTCTGTCCACCTGGTTAGTGAAAGACTTTGACAGGACTCAGTCTGTGAACTCACCCATCTGGGATTTTCCTGTGGACCAGCGGAAAACGCAGCAGAGAGCTGGTCCTAGTGGAGAGGACAGAGATGTGATGGGAGCCCCGAGAGCCTGAGCAGCATCAAGCCATTCTGAGAACTGGGATGAGCTCACAGTGGAAAACCAGGCCCTTCCAATCCAGACTTCTGGATTGTTTTCCCTGAAACATCTTCAGACTGGATCCTTCCCATATCCTGGGGATTTTCTTCCTCTTCCCATTTTTCTCTTCTGATTCAATGTAGCACCTGAGGCTCTGAGACTCCCTGCCAGGCATTTAGCAGGATGTTGGGGATTTGGCAGGGAACAATGTCGCCCTACCTTAATAGGGTTGAGCAAAAAAAGCTATTAAATGGATCATAATGATGGGAAAGTGTTGAGAAGTAGGGGTGCTGATGGGGGGTGTTGAGAAGTGTACAAGGTGTTGAAGCTAGTCTGGGTGACAGAAAAAGGTTCCTGAGAAGTTCCATCCTAGTCAGGAAAGGCAGGATGGGAAGACCAGGGGATGAGCTGGGGATGCACCACATGCAAAGCTTGGAGTCAAGCAACACATCATCACCATCAAGAGACCTTGGATCTTTGTCCCTCAAGGCCTCAAAAATTACTAACACCCCACAGTCTAGAGAAGAGAGGATTTTGGGTAAAGAAATTCCACTGTACCAGTCAGGGAACTTGGTTTCAAACAACAGAGACTATTACTAGCTATCTACAGTCAAATTGGTATTAAGGGAAAGGGAACTTGGGCGTTCATCAATAGGGATGATGGTTAGAGATTGGGCAGAATCTAAGGGAAGGCTGCCCTGGTCAGGATATAGGAAATGTCTAGTGCAAATGCCTCCAATATCTCCAAATAGTCCTTCTACCTTTGTGGCAAACATACAAGAAAGAAAGCATGTAACCGACTCAACTTAAGTCACATGCAGGACACCTTCTATGCTGGGGGACCTAGGAGGGGGCAGAGGAAGACTGATATTGAGAAAGGCCCTCAAAGATTTCACATATGGAGAACAGTGAAGTTGTGTATACAGGCAATAATTGTCATTTCTTGCATATTTATATCTTTGTTTAGTTTCTGTCTCTTGCCCTTGGAATATGACCTCAACCACTGGCACTCATCTATTATCCATTGCTGGATCCCAGAGCCTTGAATGGTATAAAATCAATACATAATTGTGGGAGACATTAATGAATGAACATTCTGGGGATATAAACATCCACATTGTTCCATGTATACAAAAGAATCAATGTGTCTTCTTACAGGGATGTGAATTTTGGCTCAAGATAAAGAAGACTTTTCTAGCAACCAGCATTGTCAAACAGCACTAAAGTCCGTCTCACAAGTAATAGGCTTCTGAGTTTGTGATCAATAGGACATCCTTTACCCATTCCTGTGATAACAGCCCCCCAAAACTTTTGCTTGAGGCTTCCTTTTTCCTAAGCTCAGCCATGTATTTTCTGGAAAGTTCACTTTTCCTCAAAAATCCAGAGGTGCTTCTCAGGGGAAAAATGTAAGGTGGGCTCTGCATGTAATTTAAAATGTTCGAGTAGCCATATTCAAAGAGTAAAAGAGAAATGGGAAATTAATTTTAATAATGTTTATTTAATACAATATATCCAAAATATTGTGATTTCAACATGTGACTAGCTATATTTCAAGTGCGCAATAGGCATATGGCTGGTGGCTACTGTTCTGGATAGTAGGGTCCTGGAACCAAGGACAGTTGGAACTAGAAGAAACTTTAGAAGCACTTTCTACCACCTCATTGCCCAGTTGGGTAAATGGAGACCAAGAGAGATGTGAATAATATTCTGAAGTATGTGAGCAGATGTAGTGACTTCTTGTGACATAGTTCTTCTCTTCCAAACTCTAAGACTACATAGTGGTTGTGGTAGAGAGAATAATGACCTCCTTCCAAAGATATCCAGTCCTAATCCTGGAAGCTCTGAATGTATTGCTTTCTAGGGCAAGAGGGACTTTGCTGGTGGGATTAAGTTACAGATTTTGTGATGGGGAGCTTAGACTGGAGAATCCAGGTAGGCCCAATAGAATTTTAGGGCTCCTTCTAAGTGGGAGATGGTCAAAAGTCAGAGCTGGGATAATAGAAACAAAGGTTGGAGTGGTACAAGTCAAAGAATGCAGGAAGCGCCTAGAAACTGGAAAAAGCAGGGAAATAGATCCTTCCCTGAAGTCTCCAAAAGGGACAGCTTGATTTTAGCCCTACACACTCATTTAAGACTCCTGACCTCCAGACAGTAAAAAGAATGTGTTGTTTTAAGCCACTAGGTGTGTGTGCATTGTTACAGAAGCCATAGAAAACCAACACAGTGATTCTGGTCAGTGAGCTGACAAAATTTATTTCTTTGATTTAGATGCAAATCAATGTCTCCTGTAACAAGACCACTCATCTTCACTCTGGGAAATTCAGAGGCCTATGTGGCCAATTTCTGCACATCATTCCCCATTCCCCTGGTGTGCAGCTGAAGGAAAATTTTCTAGCCCAGTCCTTGGCATCCCACCAAAGCTTTTGCCAGGAAAAGGTAACAAGGTGAATCTTTAAGATTTAAGTCTGCCTTTGGGGAAGTGGTTTCCAACCATTTATAGGTTCCAAGTCTGGGCTGGGGAAAGGGTCCACAGCTTCCGGCAGGTTATTTTCCTCAGCTCTCTATTTTCCTCGGCTCATTGTGGGAAGTGCTACAGAGGACTGCAAATAAAGCAAATGCTCTCTGGAATTCCAGGAATAATGTCAAAAAGGAGAAAAAAACAACTAAACAACACCATAGTTCACATCGCTCTTTCCTTTTTTTATTAAGTGTCAAAGCACAGCTAGAGAACTTTAAATGTGACATTTTCATCATCTAATTTACCCATTTGGAAAATGCAGCTTAATAAAACCAGCTGGGTAGTTCTGAGAGCATCAGACGGAGAACCGAAGGACTGAGATTATACAGAGAATTAGCTCATGGCTTCTCCGGGTCTGTCTTTCTTCATCATCAAAGAGAAAAGCTAAACGCAGAGCTCTGTTGTGGAACTCAGATTTTATTATTTAAAATTTTTTTTATAGGAAGTCTACTGCTGGTGTAACAGTCATCTTGAAAATACACAACACTTGAGGCTGTTTAGCTGCTAACTTTGAAACATTTTTCATCACATTTGACTTGAGTGTTAGTTTGAATCTCACAGAATTGTACAATATTGAAGGCACCACCGAGTCTTCCATTCTAACCCCTTCCTTCACAGCTAAGGAAACCACAGTTCAGAGAGGTGACATCTCTTACTCAGGGCCTGGGGCTGATATGGACCCAGCAGAACTAGAACTGACGTCTCCTGGTTCACAAGCCAGAGCTCCTCTTACTCCCTCACCACGTCCTTACCTCTTCCTATGTATAAGTCTACTTAAGAATGGTTTCACTTACAGGAGGAGAATAGGGGAACCAAATAAGGAATCAGGAGGACCAAATAATATTAAAACAATAATAACAACAACAAAGGGATCAAAATAGGGGGAGAGAAGAGCACAAGGACCTATGGTGATGTTCATGGGTGAATTGGTGGTGGGAATTTTACGGGGAATACATAATAATGTAAACGATATAAATTAAAAAAATAAAAATAAAATCATTATAAAATAAAAGGTATAAAACTTAAAAAAAACAAAAACAAAAACAAAGACCAGCTAACAGGTGCAACTCTCTAGTTCATGCCTTTTCCAAAACGTCAGCTGTTTGGAATCATGTTGACCTGTTTCACTTAGTAATGTGCATTGAAGATCATAATTATGTTTTTAAGAAACCCCTTAACTCTTAGAGTCACATACTGAAATGGGGAATCAACCCAGATGAATCATGTAATCTCTAAGTCTTGCTTTAGAATGATCCACTCCAGGGGGTATGCAGCAGGTACATGGAGGGGACACACGATGGCCGTGGCTAGGTGATGTTTGAACTTGGGCGAGCACTGTATTTGTCTCTTTACTGCTGTTAATGTTTGAAAATTCCCATAACAAAAATTTAACAAAATTTCCCACCTGGTTGTAAGTTTTTCAATATTTCCTGATATTTATTTTAATATTTTTCTCTCTATATTTTAGGGTTATGTTCTTAGGTCTACACAGGTTTTAATTAGTGGATATTCTCGGGAGAGTGTTCATTTTATTAAGTAGTTTTTAACGATCTATCCAATTTATTTTTATTGCAGGGCCCTAGTGCCCCTTGCTGCAGTCACCAAAGTCCAAACACAAGCACATTTCCACTAGTTACTGTAGGGTAAGTGAGAACTGCTAGGTTTTTGCGGCCTCCCCTCAATGATGGACCTCTGCAGGCCTATGTGCATACCTGATGTCGGACACCTGGAATAGGGTGTGGGCCTGTGTGAGTGGGCACACCTGGGCCAGAGATTGGGCTGATAAGCAGAGGAAGCAGTGACATCAGTAGAGCAAAAGTGGCAGAGAACAGAGAGGAGAAGCAAAGGACCTTCTGTTTGGGGTGCAGTAGAGGCCAGGAGACGCCACCAGAGATCCCTAGAGAGTGAAGATTCGCAGGCTGGCAGGCCTCCCAGCCCCGTTGCCTGCCCTGTACCTGATTGCCTTTCTACAAGAGACCAGTAAAAGTCTAAAAAGCCACCGAGGACTCTAAAACTCCTCCTTCCCTTTAGACCCGTCTGTGTAGCTCCATAGACAACCTGTGCTTCCTGGTGTCCTTCTTGCCTCTACAGTTACACCCCTCCCCAGTCCTAGAGACCTCCCTAGCACACTCTATCCACAGAACTCTGCTTATTTTCAAAGCTTCAACTCCAGTTCTCTCTCTTTGGCTCCCAATGCCCAGTCAGAATGCATCTCTCCTCCTTTGTTTTCCCCTAGCATTTTGGATGACTGTTCTAGCACTAATTAATTAGCCTTCCTTCAAAATTATATAAGAATGAGTCTCTCCAAGAGATCTATATCTCCCATGCCAGGCTTTTGTGCATACATCAGGCAACGAAGAAATACTTGTTAAATCAGAGAAAAACGGGATAGTGACACTCACTTAAATGGGTAGCTTGCCCCCAGAAATAGACACTGAGATGAGGATTCACAGGCAGATGATTCATACAGGAAGTTCTCCCATTGAAGCCAGAAAGGAGGTGGAGGAAAGAGGACAAGGCTCTGGAAGGCGCCAAGCATGAGTGTCAATTAGGCCTAGAACCAGCTTCAGAGTCAGCCAGCCCCCACAGCAGGAGGTTGGGCCTCTTTGGTACTTGCTGCTCCTCTAAGTCCCTGATCAAGAACCACCTCAGGGATTCATCACTCCCAGGTACCTCCAACTCTCTGAAATGGAGGCAAATGGCTCCCACAGGCCGAGGACAGGCAGAAGAGACACAGGTGCAAATTATGGGATGTCAAAGCGCTATGAAACCAGGGCAGGGCACTCAGAGATGGTAGAAGAGGTCCCAGGAGATTTCTGGGGGAAACACGAATAGAGACTTATATAGGGGTGTAGACGGAGCTCCCAGCTGGGATAACTGAGGTCCTGAATGATGATTATTGGACTAGAGTTGATGGAGAATGCTGTCTTTTGGAAGTGTGCTGGCACCTGGGCCTGGCCTGGCTTTCCCGCCTGTTTCCTAATAGCTGTTGGTGGCTGGGCCTCCCATTCAGTGGCTGGGCCTGTCTCTTTTCTGGGCCCCTCGGTTCCTGTGGTGAGTTGAGTCCTCTCAGTTCTAAACCACCTTCCATGGTTAAGATTCTGGGCTTTCTTGGGATCTTCTGGTGACAGCTGTTTCTTTTCATCCAAAGAGGGTTAAAGTCCTCTGGTGATTTGGTGAGAATTCCATGTTTTCTGGTCTCCATTTCTGTTTCTTTACATTTACAGGAGGTTCAAATCCTCTATGTAATTGTTCGTCTCTGAACATCACAGAGAGTTAAACTCCTCTGTCCAGCTTTTGGTAAATACTTTGTGGGCAATCCCCATCTGGAAGTACAGCTGGTTTTTATATTTAAAACATTATGATCCTCCCCTTATAAATTTTGTCAAGATGAATCAACCTTGCTAAGAATGATTTAAAATCATAGCAGCCACTATGGGCATACTTTGAAATCTCTAAATTAGTCTTTTTGCACACTCAATTGGAAAAGGCCAAAAACTAAGCAGAATAGATGGAAAGCTTATTTCAGTTGACATTTGGAGGTATCCGAACAGTTAAATAAATCAAACTTGCTTCCTTACGAGACAGCGACTCTAGACTTTCCAAGGCTAGCGCTGATCATTCCTAGATACTATTAAAACTGGAAAAAACTTTCTAAAACTCTTGATTTACCTGCTGCCACTCCTCCTATCCTTCACCTTTTTACTCCAGTTTTACTGAGCTTCAGTTTTAATCCACAAACCAGAGGCCTCCTTGAAACCTTCAGGCCCTTCACACGCCCTTGATAGTAAATCCTAGTGAAAGAGGGTGAGAGACTCCCTGTTCTTCGGTTTCTTGTCATCCCTTGGACTAAAACTGAATTAAGGGCTATAACTAAGGAATGTCCCAGGGCCCTTCAAGATCCTTTAAGATTTACTAAAGACTTGAACCTGGTCATTCCAACCTCTGACCTCTACCAGCTCATTCACATGCTGATAAATAAAACTGA
This sequence comes from Scalopus aquaticus, assembly GCA_004024925.1. Taxonomy (NCBI): domain Eukaryota; kingdom Metazoa; phylum Chordata; class Mammalia; order Eulipotyphla; family Talpidae; genus Scalopus; species Scalopus aquaticus. The sequence goes on from PVIJ01015962.1 coordinate 16,948, forward strand.
TGCAAGGGCATGGGTGGAAAAGATAGGTAAGACAGTTCTTTAACCAGAGAATAATTTAGCATGATTCCTCATGTCTCCCCCCAAACCATAGATGGAAAGAAAACACAGCAGTGTACTCAAAACCCAATAAATCGGTGTTTGAGTCCCTTGACAAGCTCAAAAATATCTTTAAACAACACTCTGGTAGTGAGAATGTCAATTATAAAACCTCTTTCCTGTTTAAGTCCACCTTTGTTAACAGGTTAAAAAATGAACTTAGCATTCCACTCGAAAGCAAACAGCTCTACTGGGCTGCTCTGGCGCCCCATGATTTGGTTAATTTGGCCCATCAATTACCCAGCACTGCACAGCAGACAAACCAAAAGGAAAGTGGCTCAAGCTAGGGATTTACAAATCCAAGCTGCTCAAATTATGAATTCCCAACTCCCAACTGCCTCCAGCTCCTAAGGTTCAACAACAATTTCAAAACCCTCTTCCTATTAGAGGAATTTATAATGACTGTAAAAAGCCTGTCCTTATTGAACACTAAAATAGCACTAATGAGGCGCCTCCCCGGTGGTGCAGCGGTTGGGCGCTGCGCTGTGGAGCTGTCGGCAGCGGCAACGCAAGTTCGACGCCCGGCCGGGGAGAATCCCACATGGTGCGGCAGACCTCTCCTGCCTTGCCCGCTGCTCCCCTCAGCAGTGTATTTCTGATCTGCCTGTTCTGCTACCCGCTCCGTCTCTGGTGAACCCTCTCGCCGCCCCACACCTCTGGCCTGTACCCCAGCTTGTATGTATAAATAAAAAATAAATCTTTAAAAAAAATAAAATAGCACTAATGAGAAGAGCTGTCCTCCAAAAGTAGAACAGTTCTGGGCATGAGTCTTGCCTTGCAGGATGGCACCTATCCCACTATCCAGATTTATGTCAATATCTAATAAATCTACTAACGTGCCACCTTAAAATCATAGGCAGACATAAGTAAATGCCCTTAGTGATATGACCGTTGGCCTAGGAGAGTTATAAATAATTCGTTTGGGTCATGGGAATCCTGATGGAAAAAGTTACCACTGGTATTTGGGAATCACTGTCTTCACCTGTGTTTTCTTTCATATGTACCTGTATTGTCACTGTGGTGTCTACTTCCAATAGCCACCAAAGGGGCTACCCCAAACTGATGAAACCCTTTGCAGACCACTCAGGGCACATTGCAAAAAAAGGGGGACATATGAGACCATGAAAGCTAGTCACCATGGGAGGAATGTTAGGGAAGACAATCTAAAGAGCAAAACCCATTGAGCTGAACTCAATCTGAGACTTCCTATCTTCCCCCCTGCCACCATGAAAATGTGCATTTCCAGAAGTTGCTCCAAGGATACAATCTTTAAAAATTATATTGTGGTATGTGATATGTTGTTTTGACTATCTGAATGCATATGTGGCTGAATGTAACTAAAATCTCTGGAAATTTTAAAATATATTGGAGGATATAAAAATTTCTCATCGTGTGGCCACTAAGGCAAAGTCTCATGAATAAGTTCTTTTGTTGATTAAAACTGCTACCTACCAATCTGGAGTGGTTGCTTCTTCCATCTCTCCTTGCCATTGTGTTTGGGGCCGATTTCAGGTTACAGTTGGAAAACCCCAAGGTTATGCCCCAGCAATTGATGAGTCAGCAAGCAGACCAGAGACACAGGCCTTGGAAAAGAGGAATCCACTGCAACTGAGAACACGAATCTCATGATTTCCAAGACACAGAAACAGACAACATCTGAGTGGATAGCTTTCCCCCCTAAATCTGAATCAGGCCTAAATCCTAAGAAAAATCAAATTACTGGATTTCTATTACCTGTAACATTTACAAATCTCTTACGATATGGACATTCTTAAATTACCAACCAAAGCATTAGTGACCTATGAATAATTCAAATACTCTGTTGTCACTGTTGTTGACCAAAATACTTATATAAAAATAATCAAGGACCAGAAGCACTTGGCCAAATCCATTTGGAATCTACTCAATAATGTTAACTAACTAAAATACCTAGGGTTTTCTTAAGTCTCAATTTCTTGATAGATCATCTGAGATGATCTCTCTCTCAGCTTAGCCATATTATAATTCCAGTGTTCCCACCTTTTCATGTCAAGAATATTTGAGACTGGGCCTCCCTGGTGGCGCAACAGGTTAAGCGCAGCACTATGAAGCTATCTAAATCACGGCAGCACGAGTTTGATCCCCGGCCAGGGAGATTCCCACATGGGCGCAGCAGACTTCTCCTGTCACCGCTGCTCCCCTCAGCAGTGTATTTCAGTAGCTCCACCTGTTCTGCTCCCCACTCTGTCTCTGGTGAATCCTGTCACCACCCCACACCTCTGGCCTACACCGCAGCTTGTATGCATAAATAACTTTTTTTTAAAAAAAAGAATATTTGAGACCATGGTTTCTCACTCTGATAGTTGACCTATTGTTTTCATTTATATTTCCTAACAAGGGGCCTTTTTAAGAAAGAAAACCTCTCTGCAGGAGGAGCCGGAAGTCAGACTCTCAAGCAGCCCACCCCCGCCGCAGTGAGCCTTCACCTATGTCCCCCACCCCAGGGATGTCCTGCCATTGAGAGAAGGTGACTCTGGTTGAGATTTAAAAAAAAAAAAAGAAAGAAAAAGAGTAAAGCCGGGCAGGGATCCTGGGAATGAGGACGAGTCCCCGACAGGAAGGATGCAATAACCGTCCAGAGCTCATTTCATCACGCTGGGCAGCAGCTCCTACAGATTTCAAACTCAAAGGCTCCCTGAATTTAGCTCTAGTTATAAGTAAAAGTTATAAAAAGCATATACAATCAGCCCTTAATAATTCTTTCTCCTCATTTTAAAAATCAAGGTGCACTTTACATTATAGTAAAACTCAGCCTTTTTCATGTGAGCGTAACTGCCACCACAGTGGGAGAGAAAATGACCCCATCACAGCCCCTACGCCCCCCAGGGCTGCTCCTTTGTAATCAGAGCCAGTTCTATAATTTGCAGTGACACAACATGCAGGGAAAAGGAGTCAGGAAGGGTTCCAAATATAAAGTTTTTAAAAAATTTCTTTTGCAGTTTAATTTGTCTTGTCATGGTGTTTATTTGCTAGTTTATGATCTAAGTAAAGAAAAATTACAGCTTTACATTTTAGTATAAATTTTATGCCTCATTTTTATGATTTGGTTTTTTAAAATTATTTTTTTCCAATTATGTTTACTGAGGTAAAGTTGGTTTGCATTGTTGTATCTGCTCTGGGGATTATAGATTTAGAACTCTACAAACATATGTTTTCACACTATGCCCACCATCAGGGCCCAATAATCCTTTACCATGTTCCATTAGACCCTCTCCATCCCGTATTCCCACCCTACCAAAACCCTCCTATTTTGGTTGTGTCAGTTTTGCAGTAAGATGACAAGGGTTTCTTATTGGCTTGGGTTTGGGTTTCATTTTAGTTTTATTATTGGTTTTGACTGACCCTTTTTTTTGTTGTTGTTCCTCTCTATTTCATATATAAGTGAGACCATTTGGTATTTATCTTTCTCCTTGTGACATTTTGCTTAGCTTTATCCTCTTTACCTCCATTCATGTTGTCTCAAATGGCAAGAGTTCATCCTTTTTTACAGCTAAGTCGTACTCCATTGTGTATGTATACTACATTTTTCTGATCCACTCCTCTGTCATCAGACACTTAGGCTGTTTCCATAACTTAGTTATTGTAAATAGTGCTGCAAAGAACATAGGTGTACATGTATCCCTTTGAATTAGTGTTTTTCTATTCTTTGGGAGAGATACCTAAGAGAAGAATTGCTGGATCATATAGTAGGTCTATTTTTAATATTTTGAGGAGCCTCCATATTGTTTTCCATAGGGGCTGACCAGTCTACATTCCCATCAGCAGGTATGAGGGTTCCTTTCTCTCCACACTCTCATCAAAATTTGTTGTTTTCTAGTTTTTTTGATATGAGACATTCTCCCAGGTGTGAAGTGGGATCTCATTATGGTTTTTGGACTTGCATTTCCCTGATGATAAGTTTTGTGGAACTTTTGTTTCTAGTGCCTGTAGGCCATTTATATTAGTCTTCTTTGAAGAAAAAACTATTTAGCTCCTCTGCCCATTTTTTTGCTTGGATTAATAGTTTACTTTTTATTGCATGAGTTCTTTTTACATTTTGGATATCAGCCCTATACTAAGAGTCAAATTGAATAAAGGAGGAGAGAGGATGTGATAATTTGAAGGTGCCCATGAGGGGTTCCAATTACCTGACATATGCTACTCTCCCTGGGGGCTACTCCTGACTAACTTTATTACCTGTTTCATGGTGATCTAGCCCATCTTTACCATTGAGTCCTCTTACACCGTTGACTGGCTGCCTGTACTGCCTGCATTCCTTGCTGTGTCTCCCCCATCCGTTCAGACTGTGTTGACAGTTGCACATGGGCAGAACACACCCAGAGCAGGGAGTGAAAGAGGGAGTTCCTCTTGCTTGGATTCCTGGTTTGAAATGAATTCTTCAGAGAATAAACCATAAACAAGGAGCTGGCAGGTGACCAAGGGAGGCTGCCTCACTGAAGGCTCCCTTCCACTGCAGCAGACGAGAAGACAGGTACTTCTCTTTCTTTTCTCCAGCCACCATCTACCCATAATACTGTTCACCACAAGGCACCAGAGTCAGGCAAAAGCATGGAGTCCAGCATCAGGCTGTCTGGCTCCAGGTCCAGGTGAGCCATTTTCAGTTATGTGGCCAGGAGCAAGCTACAGCCCTCAGTCTTCCCATCCATAAAAGGGGTAAAGACTGTAGCCTCTACTAAACTGGCATTTTAGTTTCAATCCTTGAAGAATGACACACATAAGCACATATACTGTAAGTATACAGTGGACAAGTTTGCACAAACTGAGTACACCCAGGTAATCAAAATTCTGATCAAGAACCAGAACTTTGCTAAGACTCCTCATTCCCCCCAACTTCATGGCATATGGTTGTTTTAAGGATAAATGAGACAATATTTGTAAAGTTCTTAGAACAGTGCCTGGCATATAGTAATTACTTTATCACTATTTGTTAAAAAATAATTTAGTTACAAGGGATGATTTGTCTTTCTGAATCTGCAGACCAGACAACTCATTTAGTAAAAGCAGGGCTATCCAGTAAGTTTACCCTCCCCCACCCCTTCTCCATATGGTGCAGCAGGCAGGATGAGTTAAGAGTCTTCAAAATAATCAATTATTTCCTTATCACAGAGCACCAGATGGTGCATTATTCGGCAAACCGTTCCTGTGGAATGCCAACAATTTTGCTTCCACGAGAAGAGAAATATGCAATTAGGCTGCTGTCACCCTGAACAAAGGGCCAGATGCATGGCAGCCAGGCCACGAGGAGCTGGCACAGCCTGTCCCAGGTAGTCAGGAGTGCAGTGGTGAGTGGAGGCGGGTCCTGAATGTGGCTTCCTTTGTCACCCAAGTAGCCCAGGAGTTACACAAGGAAAACTGGCCTGAAGAAAGTTTCTGTAGAAGTGACCAAAGTGAACTGAGGGAGGGTTGGAGGAGGTGGTGTATGTGCAACTCACGCCACATGATGGTTTAAACTTACAAAAGAAGTGGCTGTACCACTGTTCCACAGTGCAATTTTATTTAACCTTAGAATTTATCTATGCGCCTTTTCTTGTTTGTCTCTTGGTGACATGAAGACCAAAAACAAATGAAGAAACAAACAAAAACACTAAAAACCAAACACCAATCAAATGATACCATTTGGAAGGGGAAAAATGAAGGTCAATAGCCTATTTTCTGAAGCACATTAAGTTTGGGGAAAATAGGGCCTCCCTGGTGGCGCAATGGGTTAAGTCACAGCACTATGAAGCTATCCAGAGCCACTGCAGCACAAGTTCTATCCCCAGCCAGGGAGCTTCCCTCATGGAGCAGCAGACCTCTCCTGCCTCACCCGTGCTCCTCTCAGCAGTGTATTTTAGTCAGTCTGCCTGTTCTGCTCCCCACTCTCTCTCTGGTGAATCTTCTCCCCCTCAACACCTCTGGCCTACACCCCAGCTTGTATGCATAAATAAATCTTTAAAAAATTTTTTGGGGAAAATTTTTACTGTTGCTTGGTTCACCTACAGAGATAGAAAGGCAGGGAAGCAGGCAGAAGATCTTTCCTGATAGAGCGGACTGGGGGGAGGGGGCAGCTCCTAGAGTTGCTGCATCACTTGTTTCTGGGAGGCACTTACACATTCTGGAGAGACAAATACCGCAAGTAATGACATGAAGGAAAATAGCTAAATGACAGTTTCAGAAAAATATGTTTAGCCTTCCCTGGGTTGCAAAGAGAACTTTTAAATTCCTGGAACCTCCTGATTTCTCTGGAGAAGATAGATATGAGTTTTAAATATTAATAAATAATTTTCTTTCTGAAGTTGTAGGTCCATGTTCCATTCCCTGGAAATGGAAACAATTTTCATTAGGCTTCAAATCTTTGAGCATGTCTCAGAGGACAGGGCTACTTGTGTGAAACCATGTGCTGCCACCACGCCTGCGTGCACCTTTGTTGGAGGGATTGAAGAGTAGAGAACAGCTCAGGTGGAAACCAACAGTGAAGGTCATGGTTGCCCCAGCTCTTTCTTTCGCCCAGCCATAAAGAACTTGAAAGAGGTCCTCTTTATCTCATTTCAGGGTTTTTTGTTTGTTTGTTTTTAAAGATTTATTTATTTATGCACAGAGGAGCTGGGGTGTAGGCCAGAGGTGTGGGGGGGTGAGAGGATTCACCAGAGACAGAGCGGGGAGCAGAACAGGCGGATCTACTGAAGTACACTGCTGAGGGGAACAGCCATCGAGACAGGAGAGATCTGCTGCACATTATGGGAAGCTCCCTGGCCGGGAATCGAACTTGTGCTGAAGTGGCTGCGGATAACTTCATAGTGCTGATACTTTAACCCCTGTGCCACCAGGGAAGCCCCACATTTCAGGTTTTTATTTTAAATCAAAAGGTATATATGGTGCATGTGTAATGGAGAGGTTCATTCATCTCTATGTATGTCAAATTTAACAACTTTGGCTTGCAGGTTCCACAGAAAACAATCTGTACACAATGTTCAAAAATAATTTCATTAAAATTAGCACCTTACACCAGACATGAGATTCTAATTTCAGATCCTGTGCAAATGAACAGTGGCCGCTGGGGTAGGAGGGTTTATGTCATATAGTGAGTGGGACTGAAACCCGACTGGCTGAAGACTATCTCCAGACTGTCTACCATAGCTACATTCTACGTTGGCAACAATATTAAATCATTAGGTTATTAAACTTATAATAAAATTCCACCAGGATTGTATGAACTCCTTGTACGAGTCCATTATCTTTGCAAGTTTCTGATGTAATATATTCATTTTAGGTTAGAGAGTTTCTTTTACTTCTTAGGCAGTGGGTGCCTACAAGGTAGGTTGGCAGGTCAAAGGCATCAGGTTGTTTGTAAGGCATCATGGAGCCTGAGGATAGTGCATAGACACGGCCCAAATAGGACTCAGCAAGCATGGGTTTCGGAGCCTGTCTGCGTTCATCTCCTCACCCAGTGTTCTCACAGAGAGAGCGCGGCACCCAGTGCAGAGGCACGAAGACCCACAAGCAGCTGAATGTACCTGAGCTTCCTTTGGGAAGATTGCACAGAGGCAGGTCACCACTGGTGGTAGATTAGAAATGGCAGTAACTTCTCACACTCTTCCCATTGCAAAGTGGCTAATACCCTGCCCCTTCATTCTGAGCCAGATTTAGTAGCTGACCAAAAGACAGCTGCAGAGGGATGTTCTAGAATTTCCAAGACTAGTAATGGGAAAGATGTCAGCTTCTTCCCAGGCTTCTCGGAACACTCATTCTTAAACTCAGATGCCATGTAATGAAAAAGCTCAGAGACCTGTTGACAAACCCACAGGGAAAAGAACTGAAGTCTCAGGGTGCCAACTCTGGCCGCGCTCCCAGCTGACAGTTAGTGCCAACTTGCCAGCTGGGGGAAGGAGTCGTCTTGAAAGTGGATACTCAACCCCATCAAGTCGCTTCAGCTGGTACAACATTAAGCAGAGATGAGTTGCACCCTCCAAGCCAGCTAGAATTCAAATTCAGATTCAAATTCAAATCTGTTCAAATGAGCAAAATAATGGTTGTTTTAAATTGCTGAGTTTTTTAAAAAATATGTATATATTCTGGTTCCCAATGTTGTATTTAATTAACATGATTGGTCTTTGGGGACCAGGGAGTACCTGGGATTTAGGCTTCATCTCCATGGAACTCACCAGCTTCTTAGTTGTGCTGAGCCATAGGTAAAGTAGGTCCACTTTGTCAGGCAGCTGGGACATGATGGGAGTGAGTTAAGCATCATCTTCATCTTTTGGATTAGGAGGTAAGTGTTGGGTATAGTGCTAGCAAGCACATGGCAAATTCTCTATCAATTTCGTAGATGGATAAAGGGGAGTCCTGGAGCTGCCAGTGGCTTTTCCAGGCTTTAATGCTCTTTCTATGCTAATTGCAGATAAGCCTGCAGTCTGGCAAGGGGGCTGGGAGGCAAGCAGCAACCAAGCCCCACTCCCCGCAAGATGTCCACGCTTGCTCTCTGGCTTCTCTTCTCTTTATCCCAATCACATAATGACTTCAGTAATCTCCCCACCTGGGTGCCTGTACTTGTAGGTTTGCTGGCTCTTTGCTCTCCAGCTTTTGGGTCTGGTGTCTGCAAGGCCAGGTGTGTGTGCCCCGAGCTCACGCCTCTCGGCCCCGAGTGACAGTGCATGCCCTGTGATCATGCTTCCAAGTGCTTTTTGCACCATCATGATGTCACATGTGGGCAATGAAACCTGGAAGGAAAGCAAGGAAAGCACCACCATAGGTGGTGGCCATAGAGGCCATTAGTGGGAAGTGCAAAAAAGCCTGAGTAACTCCATTTTCCCTGCATCCTCAAAGTGGGATTGCTGATCATATGACAACTTGATTTTTCATTATTTGAGGTACCTCCCCCCTGCTTTCCTTATGGGGGTGGCACCAATTTACATCCCCATCAAAAGTGCACAGGGTTCCTTTTTCTCATACTTCTCTGGTCTTTTTGATAATAGCCATTCTAACAGGCACGAGGTAGTGTGATGTTAGTGTTTTACCTGATGCTTGGTAATAGTGAGCATCTGCTCATGTACTGTTCGTCACTTGTAAGTCTTCTTTGAAAAAAATCTATTTAGGGTCTCTGCCCATTTTTAAATCAATTCTTTTCTTGTAATTGAGTTGTTAAACCTTCTTTCTAATGCTGTATCACAAAGAGAAAGTGACAGGCCCTGGAAAGAGAAACTGACTAGAAAGATCAGAAGTATGCTTCTGAGATGCTAGAAATGTTCTAAGTGTTGATCTGGGTGGTAATTACACAGGAGCAACTTGTAGGGAAAATGTCATTGAGCTGTATGCTTAAGATGTACATACTTTACTGCTCAAAATCTCAATACAGTTAACCACAGGCATAGTTGGGGAGACTGTGATGTACCCAACACTTCAAAACAACATGAATGGGGGCCTCCCTGGTGGCGCAGCAGTTAAGCGCTGCGCTGTGGAGCTGTCGGCAGCGTTGACGCAAGTTCGATGCCCAGCAGGGGAGATTCCCACATGGTGCGGCAGACCTCTCCTGCCTCGCCCGCTGTGCCCCTCGGCAGTGTATTTCCATCCATCTGCCTGTTCTGCTCCCCACTCTGTCTCTGGTGAACACTCTCGCTGCCCCACACTTCTGGCCTGTACCCCAGCTTGTATGCATAAATAAATAAATCTTTAAAACAACAACAACAACAAAAACAACAACATGAATGGACTCATGAAAGGAGACTGGTGTGTCAATCCCAGGAGGGGTCTAATTTGCACTGCTTAGCTTAGCATTCCAATAATCAGAAACGATTTTGCTTCATCATGGACTGTCCACTGGATGTACCTTCCTTTGCTCAAGCCTTCCTGAGCTGAGAAAAATGGTATTGTGCAGGTAAAAGTACATAAACAAAAGGACCTTGGAATAGTGCCTAGATGTTAGGAAGAAACAAAAGAAACAGAAAATACAACCCTGCTGAATAAGGCTCATGTGGAACAAATGTAGAAGTGTTTAAGTCATATTAAGTATAATTAACGTAGAATGGATGGTCAGATTAATGCATAGCAATTTCTTTGGTTTGGGGGATTCAACATTCTGAACAGGTGTCCAAGCATCAAGAATATATCACATGGGAGGGCTCTAATATTTTTTGAAACTCCTTTCTTTTGGCCACCCAGTTCCTCAGTGCTGAAGGATTTGGAGCCTTTCTTAGCATAATTGAACTTGACTTACTTTGAAAGCATTGTTAGGCTTCTAACACCAGTGGACTTTTCAGTTTGGTACCTATACCTGCTGCTAATCCTCCTCTACTTATATGGAATTGGGGTAATTTTCTTTCCATGTTTAATCAATTTCCTGGGGTTTTTTTTGGGGGGGGGAGGGAAGTAATGTTCACACTCAGTCTTCACTAAGTGCTAGTGAGATAACAAAAGCAGCAAGGCTGTGACAAAAATCTAGTAAGAAATTGGTCCAACTCCTTCCATCAACTGTGAGCTCTTCATATGTGGATATAACTTTATTTTATTCTTTTTCAAAACTTATCAGAGCAGCGAAGTTATCATACTTATCATAGTAACCAAACTTATAGCACCCCCCTGTGGTGGCTGCTCTTTGCCCTGAATAATGGAGAGGATGAAGGCTTTTGAACCATTCTAAATTCAGAGGGAATTGAAAAGAGAGAGAAGAAAAGCAATGAAACAAGGATCAATATACACAGGTTGGTCATTTAGTATGGCTTTAGCAAGACAGCTTTCAAGAAAACACACCATCCTTTCTCTGTCCCAACTGTTTTTAGGATATATTGTAATGTACTGGTTTTAATTTAGTTAGTTTAGGTGGTTTACTAGGTATGCCAGTGAGGTCTGGATCACATGGTTGTTATCCATATTCAAAATTGTCCAAAACTGACCAGTTGAAGATCAAATTGATATAATGGCAGAAGAAGGCATTCTAGAAACAGACAGCTGGTTTTGAAATCCAGGTTCTGCTACCTACTATTATTTTGAATTGGCTGATTAACCAGCTAGTTATGAATGATAACATTTGGATGATATTATCTAGTTCTCAGTGTTGCTGAGGGAGATTAAATGAGATTATGTATATATATGCCTGTCATACGTTAATTGCTTATTAAATCCCATACACTTTTATTAGCTTTTCTCAGAAAAGATATTTCCAAAGTTGCAAAAATCATCTTTTTTCCTGGTCAGTCGTCTTAATGAATCTCTAGCACCTAGCTAACTCTTGGCACATAGTACAATTTCAATATACATTTAAATAAGTAAAATGTGTACCACTGTTTCCATTTGCGACAAGTTCTGTGTACAGCAAAATTGTCCCTCACCTACCTACTCTTCTTTGAGCAGTGGTATATCTGAATAAGTAAAGTGGGGCTCTAGAGGGGAAGGGGCATAATTGTTCTCTGATAAGAGAAAAAGGTGAGGATTAGATCCACCACATCATCCCAGTCACCCAAAATTTGTAGGGACTTTCTTTCCTATCTGCTCTGGATCAAGGACATGCTGATTTGCTGGACTGCCTGGTCTCCCCACACTTTCTGTCTCCAGACATGGGACATTGATCTTTCCTCCTCTCTCTACAGATATTCTATGGGACTCTCTCCAGCTTGATGTCTGCTTTGCCCTAGTTTCCAACCATCTTGCTCCTAACTTTCACTTCTCTTCAAGACTAATCTTTAGGATTAGGTGCTTTCTTCAGATTATCTCTGTCAGGGAAAGTCTGCTGAGAAGAAACACTGGAAATAGAATTCAAATTAAGCAGCATAGGAACAGTAGGGGCAAAAGAAAGGGATGGTCTAAATAAAATCATGTGTGTGGTAGGGAGAGGCAGAGGCATCTCTTGGCCTGAGACTGTGATCACTTCCCCAAAACAACAGAAGAGGGTGCTTGAGAGCTGTGAAGTGACAAAAGCTATACTGGTCAATCTTTTCCTGTTAAAAGTATGGGCAACTTAATCACTCTTGAAAATGTGATACAGAAAAGGACTGAGTAGACTCTTACGGAAATTTTCTCTAAAGAAGAGAATCTAAAGCAGAATAATCCTTTTGTAAGCAACAAGGAATGTGAAGAAGGTATGCTACAAAGAAGATAAAGACTGTAACCTCACATTTTGAAACAAGTTAAAAGAAATTAATGAAATGATACAAGCAATGAAAGCATAAATCAAAATTCAGAAAATAAACGGTATAACAAAAGTTTTGAAAAGAAATAAACAAAACACAATGCGAATTAGATGTAGAAAAAATTTGGATGCTTGAGGACTAAGAAGGAACCCGAGAGTAAATTTACTTGGAGGAATATTTAAAATAAATGCAAGTTGAGATCAAAAGGATTCAAGAGAACATGATAAATATAAAAACAAGCAAAAATGATCCAACATATGTATAATAGAAAACTCCAATATAGAAATCCAATACAATGGAGGGGACAAATATTAAAATTATAATTCAAGAAGACTTTCTGAATAAAAAAGACAATTACACAATGAATTGACACATCATTTACACAGGAAAATCAATCCAGAATGACCAAAACTGAAGAAAAAAAACCCTTTGGACATCCAGGCAAAAGGATCAAGTCACTTACAAGGGAAAGAAAATCTGGTGGCCATTATATTTTGATGCAATGCTTTATGCCCAAAACTATGAAGTAATATGATTAAGACATTCAAGGAAAGCATATTTTTTTATCTTCTTGATTTTTTATTTCATAATCATAAACTCACTTCTAATCCAGCTAGATTTGGAAGGGGATAAGGAAAATATAGAACCCCCAAACTGCAGGGAAAGTATAAGGGTTTAAGCTATTTTGAGCAGATGGGGCTGAGGGGATGGCCTCCTGAAATACAGAAGCAATGGTCTGGTGGATAAGATAAAACACAAGTCAAATTTATTATACTCTGGTGTCTACTCAGATTATGTTGCTGATAGAACACTTTGATGAATTAATCTCTTGGGTCTTGTCCTGTATTCTTAAGCATGTGAATGAGGACTCACAACCCGGCTTACCTCCATTTCCCCCAGGGTTGCCCTGTAACACAAGCAGACCCTCCATTTTATGCACCATGAGCTCACAGCCTGCATTTATAATAGCAACAATTACAAAACCACCACTGCTCATGAATATCTCCCCCTGTGAGCCAGGCTAATGTTAGGTGCTTTATGGCAGCATTCTTCAAATTGTGACATGCTCACAATCACCTGGGCATCTTGTTAAGATGCATTTGTAATTCATCATGTCTGGGTAAGGCCTGAGAGTCTACATTTCTATAAATTTTCTGTTAATACAATGCTGCAGGTCCATAGATCATACTTTAAGTGCCAAGACTTTATATGTACTATCTTCATTCAGTAGTGGTCATAATTAAACCCACATGACAGTGTTGGTCAACCCTGATTGCGGGGGGATTTTAAGCCTTGTCATCCTCTAATGCAGCCCATATAAATCATGTCCCTGTCCCTGAATATGAGACCCAGGTGTCTCTAATTCAAACCAGAATTTAGAACTACTGTTAAGTGGGCTAGGTTACAATTCCTTCATTTTACAGCTGGAGAGAAGAAGGCCTAGAGAGATTAACTTGCCTGAAATTCCAGAGTCCAGGATGGGGGTAGTATTTGAATGTAGTGCTGTCTGGCTCCACAGCCCATTCTTTAAACCACTACTCTCTATGACCTCCCATAGAGATGACACTACCTAGCAATCTGCTATTGGTAACCGAGGGAAGACTGTACACAATAAACCCCTAGAAAATAGCCCAAACCCACTTCTGCTCCAACAGTAAGGCTCTCCTTATGATTTATGGCCCTTTATCAATAGGAGGGTAGAAAGCTGTCCCTGAGGCTGAAGATGACTGCTGCTCCCTCTGACCCAGCATATGTGTGGTACTGACTATGCATCATGGGTTCCCTGGCTCCCCAGTAAATGCTGATCAGGGTATCTTCACTTCCATTGAGATTTTAAGTGCAAGAGAAAGCCAGGTGCGTTAAATCAGTGTAATTAGTCCTGAAATGCTTGTGATTGAAGAGGTGGATTCCTTAGAGAGAGAGACACTCTCCAAGGCTTTATCAAACTGGAATTGTGAAGCCCTGGGCTGGAGAACAGCCAAAGTCTGCTCCTTTTTGATGGGAAGCAAAGGATTCCCCAGGGACGGATGTGCTGGCAATGACTGGGCTTATTCTCCCATCTGGGAATTCATTAATGAGGGCTTAGCTTCAAAGGCAGATAACAAGCTATTCAGGCGGGGGAGGGAAGCCCTACAAATCCTGCTGCCTAATGAGTAATGCTGAGGAGAGCAGGTGAGACGGTAGAGCAAGTGGAGCGGTGGGGTGGGGTTGTCTTCTCCAGGGGGCTGGCTGGTCACCATCTTTGAACCAGAGTCAATAGAGAAATCCGAGGAAAAGAGCATTATTTTAAGTCAGTACTAGCACAAACCTCCTATGCCAGCCACTGCCTGGGTCTTCTCACCCCATCACTATCCCTCATCCTGAAAACTGACACCAGAAAGTCCCTGCCTAAGGCCAAATCAGTTAGCTGAGTAGGTCAAGGAGAAGGGGCTGTTTATGAGACCTCTTCTGACCCACCTGTTATCTTAGAGAGAACACAAAAATGCATCGTTTATACTTAAGAATCAATTTCTTGCTTTATACTTTAAAATAGGTTTTTCAGGCCCTCCCTGGTGGGGCAATTGGTTAAGCGCAGCACTGTGAAGCTATCCGCAGCCACTGCAGCACAAGTTCGATACCCAGCCAGGGAGATTCCCACATGGCGCAGCAGACATCTCCTGCCTTGCACGCTGCTCCCCTCAGCAGTGTACTTCAGTCAATCTGCCTGTTCTGCTCCCCACTCTGTCTCTGGTGAATCCTCTCACCACCCCACAACTCTGGCCTACACCATAACAGCTTGTATGCATGAATAAATAAATCTTTAAAAAAAATAGGTATTTCAAACATCATAAAAATAAATTTGTTCTGTATTTGGGCTCATAAACTATGTAGATTAGGGGAGATAGAGCAGATGTAATGAGAGTAGCTACATTGTCAGGTTTTCTTCTCCCGGGTTGAAATCCTTGCTGCTTTCTGACTTCCAAGTATTCGATTAAACATTTAAGCATTTTTTTTCCCCTAGTGAATACACCTCCAGAGCTTTGCTTTTGTTCAAAGAGAAAGGACGCCTGAAGCCTGGCCCCAGTTGTCACTTTTGTGGCTCTCCTGTGGTTCTAAGTCTTGTGTAGAAAAACTTGGAATCAGTTTTAATACTGATATACCACCAAGTCGATCAGCTACCAGATGAGTGTCTTCTGCACATTCCTCTCTTCCACTATTCCCTTTCTCTGAATCCTTCCCAAGGATTCAAACCATTAAGTTCACAACCCCCTTTAGGTCTCACTAATCTTACAGCTTCTGGTAGTCACTGCCTCCTGATGGGGAGCACCTGTCTTGTCAGGTACAGGAATGCAGGAAGGTGGAGCGATGACCTTTCTTCCATTCTGGGTAGAAACATTTCCCCCTTTCTCAAGAGCCTAAAATTCAGATATAAGTCACAGTGCTAATGGAGTTTCTTGTTGGAAACCCTCTGTGATCTATGGAATAAACTTATCTCCCCAATTACATTACAGAGTTCTTGCTTAATAGCTTGGTGGAGAAAAGCTCTATGTCCTGCCACTCCTTCCTAATGTCTAAGTGTTTTCCCCTAAGTGAAGATAGAGTGGGGAATGAACCTTGCATTGGATATAGCCACTGCTTTGCTCTGTTCTCTGACCTGGAATCACCAGAGAGCTTCTAGAATTCCTAGAGCCCCGGCTGTGCCTCAAATCTTTGGTATGTGAATGTTTGTGATGAAAATCAGGCATTATCAGTAGTTTTAATTAACTTAAAAATTAATTAATAATATTGAAGTAATATTGTGTTACAGTATTACATAAGGCTCAGGTGTGAATTATTGAAAATAAACATGTATATGTACTACATTAAGTTCACCAATAGTTTTTGATAATAGTAACCTTCAAATTTGGCTGCACACTTAGAATCTCTTGGGAGGTTTTAACATTGACTGATGCCGGTTCCACTGCTAGAGAACAGTAAGGAGCAAACTCTGAGTGAGTGAATGATGTTCTCGATGGACTCAGCCCCATCTCCATACCAATAACATTTCAGGCACACACCAAGGATTACAAACCCCATCTTGCCATGAACCTGACTTCCTGAATGAGGGGACCCTGGGAACTAGGGGTGGAAGGAAGCAGTCATGTTTGGCTTAAAACACTGAACACATTCATGCTCTCAGTTTCTTGCTTTCCAGATTCAACTTGTACACTTGTCTCAGCTGAGACAACATTGCTGGAAGGAAGTGTTGGTCAATTAACACCCCTCTCTCTCTCATTCCTCTTCCCAGTCCCCTTGTAAACAAACCTAAAAATTTCTCTCTGCATGTTTGCTTTTGTGTGTTGTCCTGAGTTATTTTTTAAAGATTTATTTTTGCATAGAAGAACTGGGGTGTAGGCCAGAGGTGTGGAGGAGGGGGACAGTGAGAGGATTCACCAGAGACAGAGTGGGGAACAGAACAGGCAGATCTACTGAAATACACTGCTGAGAGGAACAGCAGGCAAGGCAGGAGAGGTCTGCTGCACCAAGTGAGTCAGCTCCCTTGCCCCGGGATCAAACTCAGGCCTTCATGAGGTGATAGCACTGAGATTTAACCCCGAGCTGCCAGAAAGGCCCTGTCCTGAGTTCTTAAGCATGGGGGTGAGGATTCACACCGAGCTCACCCCCATATCCTCTGTGATTGTCCTGTAATACCACCCTCAGAGATTCAGATTAATGGGTCTGGATCCAACCTGGGCACTGGGGGAATTTAAATATTTCCCCAAATGAATGTAATTCTCAGCCATGGTTACAACAAATGTTCTAACCACTTTCTTCTTCCAAATTTTCCAAAATGGAGGCCAACTGTTTAATTTACTCACATGCCTCTTTTTTCCAATAACTTACTGCACTGAGTCTATAGGCAATGTGAAAGTTTAGGAAGGGCCTACAGATTGGTGCTTTTATTCTATCAGCACCTCCCTCCTTGATCTGAAGCCTCCTATCTTGGGCCATAATAAGACTATGAGCAATGCATAAGAAGGGCAGGGGTACTTGAGCCACTTGTCCTGGAGTTTCTTTCTTTCTTGCTTTTTTTTTTTTTTTTAAAGATTTTTTTATTTTTTATTTATACATACAAGCTGGGGTACAGGCCAGAGGCGTGGGGCGGCGAGAGGGTTCACCAGAGACGGAGCGGGGAGCAGAACAGGCAGATCAGAAATACACTGCTGAGGGGAGCAGCGGGCAAGGCAGGAGAGGTCTGCCGCGCCATGTGGGATTCTCCCCGGCCGGGCGTCGAACTCGCGTCGCCGCT
>PVIJ01015963.1:0-34448 GCA_004024925.1 Scalopus aquaticus
TACCCTTAGCCTTAACAAACATCACTGGGAAACAGAATTGCCCCGGGTTCAGAACCACTACGGTAAAGTGAAATTTTGTTTTCAGTTTTGGGGGGGAAAGACATTTTGGGGGGAGAAACACTAAAAGGGGGGTTGGAGATTGCATCCTCCAATGAGCAGGGTGAGCTGTGTTGGAGGCTCACATACCCCCAAATAAAAGGGCCTGGCAAGCATCACTCTCTCAGCTGGTGCTCCAGACCAGCCTTTGTGGGAATATTTAACACCTATGTTGGGCCAACAGAATGCTGCCCTCCCAGGCTGAGGCCACCACGGCCCTGCTGACAGCCCAACCTCCTGGTTCTAGAAGGGGTGTCAAATTTTTCCAAGCAGGGACCTGAGTGGCCTCAGTGCTCAGAAAAGGGCCCCTGGGGGGGGGGTGTCAGAGCTGGCAGGATTCTTCCAGAAGCACCAGACAAAGTCTCCCCAGCAGCCACATCCAACACCTTTGTAATGTCAGCCTGACAGGGCAGGTGGGGAGCAGGATGGGCAGGGAGAATACCAGCCAGATGGGTGGGCTGCCAGGAGGGGTCTGACTGGAGACCGGCTTGGTAAGGACTGATGAAAGGGCCTCTTTGTCTCTTTTCACCCTCCCTCTGCTCCAGCCCCAGGTCATAGGAGTCCAGTATCCCCATGTCCAAGGGAGTCCGCACCCCAGAGATTCAGTGCAATACCCCCAGGCAAGGAGAGGGCCCTTGAAGGTGCTGGCAGCCAGGAGCCAGGAGTAGGAAACATGTCTAAGGTGAAGCTTCCAGATCCTGGCTCTGCTAGGGAGAGCCCCCTCAGGAAGGTATTCCTTCTGTAAAGGGACTGCCCAGGATCTTCCCTCTTCCCCAAAGTGGCTTGCCCCAAGTTTGGCCACAGCAGCAGTGGCAGCAGGAGGAAAGCAGACAGATACAGGTTCAAATCCTGGCTCTGCCATGTATTATGTGTTTAGATTCTGAGCAAGTCTGTAGCTTCTCAGAATCGCAAAGGTCAAAGGCAAGTTGCCCACATAAAGCTGCAGTGAAGATTCAAGGAGCCTGTTAATACAGTGCTCAGCCCTGTTTCTGACAGGCAGATACTGGGATAATACAATGATATTTGAGATAGATATTTAAGATAGTTTAGACTCCCTGTCTCCTGGGTCTTTCCACTGGCCCATCACAGAGAGGTGCCCCTCCTCTCCTTCCCTGAGTCCACCTCAGTGCCACTCTCAGGTAGTGTTCTTCACACCTTGCCATGCAGGAGCCCATGGTACTGCCTGATGGGCCGTCCTGCCACAACTAAATTTCAGAATCATCTCTGCAGGCCCCCATCACCTCCCAGCATACCCAGGGTGCCCCCCCACAATCTTGCCTTGTCACCTGCCACCACCATGCACCTGCACACTCTTCCCCTCACCAAACATCCCCTCCCTCCAAAGGCTGGCTCAGCTCCAGCCCCCACCAGAAAGACTTCCTTCTCTGTACACCCCCCACCATTCTTACAGGGACAGCCACCTCCTCTGAAGTCCTTCAGCACTAACCTCAGTGATTCCTGATTATTCCATGGGACAGAGGCTTGCTTTCACAGCCAGACCAAAGCTTCTAGATTAGGAGTCTGTCTTGTACTAGGCACACACCAGCCATTCACTCAATGCTAAAAAAAAACTACTTATGTTTCAGAGCTCTTAAATGGTTCCCTATTCCTGAGATTTAAAGAACGCCTAAGGAAAGTGACCTGATACAGATGGGTAAACTGAGGCACAGTGCAACCTAAGTCCATCCAGGGCCCACTGCCATGGAAGGGAGGGATAAGTAGAGAGTTTTTCCCACCACCTGGTGCCGCATGAATATTTATAGCACATCCCCAAGTTAAAGGAAAGTGAGAGGCAGGATGCCCTGAGAGCTGCAGTCACTGGAGCCTGATCGGATCACTTTGCGCATTTCACTAAGAGCTTCTGTCCCCTCCTTCCTGGGTTAGCACAATGGGAGCATCCATCCTGGGAACCAGATCTCCTCTCATGGGTCCTACCAGGCCAGCCCTGGCCCTGGAAATCAGCAACGGTCAAGGCACAAGCACGCTCAGGATAGTGCAAAACGATGCTCTTTGTACTGGCTTCATGGAATTACCAAGGGAATTAGTGCTAAGCATCCCAGTCAAATCAAAGTTCCCACACAATTGTTAGGAGGAGCTGTTGGTCCCCTGGGAGGAAGAGGTCAATGGCAGCCCAACCGCTGGTCTGCATATTCAGGAACTGACCCTCCCAGAACCCTCTTGAGAAGGACTTAGGTAAGACCAGACCAGCTAGTGAAGGCCTTGCCAAGGGCTCACTGTGGTCCAGAACCCACAACATGTGGGTTTCCACCCCAAGCAGGGATCTTGGGGACTGCCCCCTCCAGGATGTGTATGCATAATTACTCATTTCCTGGGGTCCACCAGAACTGCAGAGTTGGTATAAAGATGATTTTTAGCTGAAGACATTTGAGATTCAACAGATGCAGAAACATTCTTGGCATTTCCCTTAGCTGATGAAGCAGCAGCTTCTGGGAAATCAGGCTACCAAATATCCCTCCTTGAAGGAAATTTTTTTTTTATAATATATATTTTTATTGTTATTTATGTCTTTTACATTTTGCATTCCCCTTGGGTAGCCCACCACCAATTCACCCGTGATCCATCTCCATGGTCCCTTGTGTTCTTTTCTATTCCATTTTCTGCCCTTTCCCTTCCCCCCCTCCGGCTCCTTGAAGGAAATTTCATGGCCATTAAAAAAAAAAAAAAAAAAAGACAGAAAGAAAGACCACTTGCACCTGTACCTGCATAAACAAGTATCACAAATTTTCTCTTCTCCAACCTGTTCTTCTAAAAACCCTTTGTCTTTCCTAAAGAAATGCATTTGCTTTTCTCTCTCCTCCCTTTTGCTAAGTTAGGTATATAAGCCCCCAATTCTAACCACCCATTTGAGTCACGCATCACTGAGCACTCCTGCATGGAACCTTATTGCACACAGAAACAAATTCTTAATCTGTCTTTTCTCATTTTAAATTGCAGGCCCCAGATACTGAACCTAAGAGGATAGAAGAAAAGCTGCTTCCTTCCTTGACACTGAGGCCACTAGCCACAATACCATCTGGCTTGATGTCAGACTTCTATGTAGAAGCCGCATGTAAAGCGTGAGCTTTGAAGCTGACACAGCAGCACTCAAAACCCTACCCTTCGGCTTACCAGACAGGAAACCAGCACGTCAAAACTAGCTCTCTAGGTTTCTGAGTAAGGCCATCAGGACACTCAGGGCGTCATTGGGAAGTCTTGAGTAACTGAAATCACGTTTATAAAAAGTATGACTCTCACTGGTTGTTTAAAAATAATGCTACTTATTTCTACAATGATGTTGTTTTCTACAATGCTGTGATGTTGTGATGTATGTTTTTACTTCCTCTGAGCCCTCGTGGCCACCTAAGAAGCTCTCCTTTTGTCTGCATGCTGCACTGCCTGATTTCTAGGAACAGATCTGGCCTCCCCTCACCCACACACACAGCGGTAGGCCCCACCCAGGCTCCAGGAAATTATTCCAGGATGGCCACCGGCCCTCAACCCAGGCCAATCCTCCCTAGGGGGAGCAGGAAGAATCCTTTGGGTCTTAAGAAAAGAAATATGGGAGTCTGGTGTTGTCAGCTAGTGGCTGTCTTGGGGAGCAAACCTGGCCACTGATGGAGTACTATGCAGAGCAAAGACAAGCATGGAGAAGGGAAGGAGGCTGAGGCTCTAGTTCCTGAGGTCCCTGGAGCTGTCCTGCCCAGAGCTCTTGCACCGATTCTGTGGACACAGTTGGCATCTTCCTTGCAGTAGACCCTCTCTTTGACTAAACCACTGTGAGTAGGTCTCCATCACTTGCAAGAGCCCTGACTAACACCCACCCTCATCCTATCCAAAGTCTAGCACCATGGAGAGCCCACAGAAGCAGCACAGCACCTGATTCAGAAGGAATGAACAGATAACAGCCCAGCCTGGGTGAGGCCTGGCTCTAGTCCCTGGGGGTGGGGGCTCAGAAAGTCTGTTTCACCTTCTAGAACCTGCTGACCTACTCCCACTTCAGTCCAACCAAGAGACATTTAACGAGAAACTATGCAACAGAATTCTCCATGGAGACACCTCACTGGGAAAGGGTGGGGCATGTGACCCAAGAAAGAAAGCGCCATGGCCTTCCTCAGACTCCTCACCTGTACCACTCAGAGCCCTGGGCGTTCCCTCCATACCCCCATTTCCCAGCCAGAAGCCAGAAAGTGAGAGGCAGGTGGCAAACACAGCTCTTGGGGAGGGCTGAGGCTGCCAAGATGCAGCCCTTAACTCAGATGGCCACCGACTCCCTGCCACCCATGGAAGGGGCGCCCCTCTGAAACCCAGTTCAGGCCTCAAATTCAGAGAATACAAATTTATACTTCAATAGAAACCACGTATTGTCCACAGAGCACCCTTTGGCTCTACCTGAATCTTCTGCTACTGAAGCTACTTTACAATGAAAACATTGTAGATGCAAAATCTGTCTTCCCTTCCACTCTGAAAAATTTTGTCTCTACGCATTGATTTTAAAATTTTAAAATTCCTGACCTGGAAAGGTTTCCATTTCTTGGGTTCTCTTTGAGCCAGTTGTAACATCTGCCTGAGTTCCTCACAGATTAAGGAGTTAAGTAAAATTTTTAGCACGTTCATTATTTGTCTAGGATAGTTGTGATTTCTGAAAATTCTATTTCAGCAAACTAAAGGACTCTGGGGCCATGAACTGGGTCCAGTTCACACTCTTGATTCTCCAGGGCCACACTGGGACCCAGAGTCCAGGCTCCTGGCACCTGAGGGCTTCCTAAGGTGCCAATCCCTCCCCTCAGCGCCCTCCTGCGTTCTCCACCTGCGGGCTCCAGGGGCCGACAGGGCTCTCCCTCTGGCGGAGGGAGTACTCAGCTGTGTGGTCTCAGGTTGGGCCAGCAATTTATAGAGTCTGGGTGGGCGGTCAGAGAAGTGGGAGTGTTCGTGTTCAGAGTCCCCCCTCCCTCCCCTCTCGGACAGCCCCACATGCTGGCCTTTGCTCTTGCAGTCCCAAGCCACATGTTACCTAAAGAACAGAAAAATTAGTATCCAAACAAAGAGGTGGCAGGGGCCAGACTTTTTGGCACCTCCTTGCCTCCCTGGGGATGGTTTCCACCCCTGCCCTTTCCTTAATGCTGGCATTGTTCACAGAAATTGACCACCTTCCACTTTTCCCATCTCAGCTGATGCTGGCTCCCGGCTTCTCCCATGGAGGACGTTCACTCACATATTTACCAATCACCTGTCAGGAGTCGGGCACTGTGTTGTGTGCTGCTGGGGTTCAAAAAAGCCTAAGGCAAAGCCACCATCCTCAAGGAATTCACCTTCAAAGACTTAAACAACGAAACACTTAACACACACATACAGAGACATATAACAGAACACACTAACTGCGTACTCCCTATGTGCCAAATACTTTCTCTGGATTTAACCTTCACAACAAATCCAAGAACAGATACTACTATGAAAAAATGGAGGCTCAGGGGGATTCAATATTGCAGCACACACAAATTGGGTGTGTGGCCAGCTCAGAACGTTTTCTCCCGTGGCCATGCCTGTATCCAACCTCTCTCCTCCTTTAGGAAGCTCTATCTCCTTCTTCAATCTAACAGTGTAATTGATCCAAAAGGGTGATCATGTCACCCAAGGTTAGACCATTCCAAGTCCTCTTGGGAAATGGCAGGGAAATTTCTTTTGTCTCTGACCACGGAGTTCTGAGGTAGGCGAGATGCCAGTAGCCAGAATCTGTCTTATAGAGAAGTGGGTCAGAGAGATCAAAGAGTCACTGAGAGAACAGAAACTAAAACAGTCTGTGTGAGCCTCTGGTACCAATTACATTCACCACCAGCTCTATCCTCTACCCTCCCACAGTTTGGCCCACGAGTTAATAAATTGCCATGTTTTTCTTAATCTAGTTTGAGTTGATTTTCCATCATTTGCCACCTACAGAGTCCGAAGAAATGCAGGTCCTTCGC
Organism: Scalopus aquaticus; assembly: GCA_004024925.1. Lineage (NCBI taxonomy): Eukaryota > Metazoa > Chordata > Mammalia > Eulipotyphla > Talpidae > Scalopus > Scalopus aquaticus. The sequence continues at coordinate 6,057 of PVIJ01015963.1, forward strand.
CTGAGCTCACACACGAATAAGAGGCTGGCTGCCTGCCCCGGCAGCCACCCCACCCAGCCTGCGGCCAGACTGTGGACCCCAGATGGCGTGAGCTGCATCATGCTGGTTTATCATCCCACAAATGTTTCCAAGGGGATCGGCGTGACCATAGGGTTCACATAGGGTTCTCAACTGCATAGTTCCCAGAAATGTGTTACCACTTACCTCATGGAAGTCATGTCATTATCATCACCAGCCACTCATGAGAGCTTACTCCATGTGAGGTACGTGATGCACTGTGCACCTCACTGAATCCCCCCCCAAATCTTGCATGGTAACATTGTGAAAGCTGCTTTGAAGGAGCGGAAAGGGACAGTTGTGAAGGTTAGTGATTTGCTCCCAAAGTGAAAAGACAGGAGGGAGCAGAACCAAACTGTGGCCCCAATGCCCATGTTCTTAGGTAACGTCACTCCTGTCCCTCTCCTTGCGGTATTTTGGTCAGCTGCATGATCATCACAGCCCCCGGGGCTGTTATGTCGGGCTGAGTACAGCCAGTCTCTATCCCAGCCCGGGACCAGCCGCCATCTCTGGTCAGCATGCAACTGCAGCAGCCAACTTCCTCACAGGGCAGAAGCCCCTAACTTCTAGGTCAGCGGAGGTCCTTACAGGGTCTGGCAAATTTGGTCTTCAAGAGAGGCCCCACTCCAATACCCCAGGGCCTACCGTGTGTGTGTGTGTGTGTGTGTGTGTTGTGTGTGTGTGTGTGTGTGTGTGTGTACGCGCGTGCGCATGTGCATATATTCACATATACATCTTCCTTCTCAGCTCCTGTGTTCCTGATGAACATTTATGCTGAGCCTTTAAGCTGGGTCACCTACAGACTCAGATGTAAAAACCTGCCCCGCTGTCTCCTGTTGTGTGGCCGTTGAAGGCCACTCCACTGTTGACCTCTCCTTCCATCTGGACCCCAGAGCACCCCAGCATGCCACTCTAGGTCTCAACCCAACATGTCACCCACCTGACTCCACTGGGAGTCCTGGGGTCCTGGTCGCCATCCCCAGCATCTGCCATGGTCTATACAGTTTCCTCTGTAAGCACCTAGGCCAGTCCCCACGCTCCCCGACCACAGTCGCCGCATGCTGACAAGCGCACCCTCTCTCCAGAGATCAGCGCCCACCTCTGACGCGCCCCTCCTTCTTTCCTGTCTGGTCCCCTTCACCTCTGCCCTTTCTCTCAGAGGTGACCCCAGTGGCCCATGGATCAAGCATTCACGGTGGTTTCTTATTTCACTGTTTAAAAATTAGGAGTTTCACTTAGATTTCTGAATTTAAGTTGTCTGTAGTGAAAGTTGTTTTTAAAAAGCACTTTGAAACATCAGCATTTCTGATTTTTCTTGAAAAAACTGGCTTTTCTGTGATAAGAGCCCTACAGCTACATGGGAGCCAGCTGAGTAGCAGCCACCCACTTTGGACAGGACATGGGCTCTCTGCTTCACCAAGTCTCAAAATTTATCCCTACTCTCATTTTCCCTGCCTGTCTGGCACCCACGCAGGGGGCCTGGGACCTCCGAGTAGTTCGCCCACTCCTTGGCCAGCCTCCCAGCCTGAGGTTGGACACTTCCTCCAGATGAAGAGGCGCAGGGAAGTCCCTTCAATTCCAAGGCAAGCCAGGCCCCAACCATGCTTGACCCAGGTTCTGAACGTGCCCAAGCCCACACCCCATTGTCTGAAGGCTCCGACTTGCTATGGGCTGGCATCAATGGCCTATAGGTACCTCAGCACCAGCCTGCAGAGCTGAGATCAGGCCACAGCTTGGGCAGACACCAGACAAGCTCAGGCCCATTTTACCAAGCAACTGGACTATACCACTTGAACAAGGTAGACTCGCCTAGTCCGCCCAGAAAATACCAGGCCGGAGAAAATCCCAAAGCTGGTGGCCACCCCATCCTGCCCAGCCCCCACTGCCCAGCATCTGGGGACACTCACTATGTTCATGAGGGTGAGGACGTAGTTCTGCACGTGCTCCTTGCCGTGGAAGCGCACCACCGAGTCGTCCACCACCAGGAGCACCTCGATGCTGTAGCTGCCTGGCTTGGCGTGTCGCCTCTTCCGCTCCGCTTCACTGAGCTGGTTGCCCACGAGGCCCAGCAGGTTGGGAAGGTCGCCCAGGCCAAAGGCTGGAACCAGGAAGGAAGAGAACGAGGTTAGACCGCATGAGGGACCTTCACCCTGAGGCTGCCACCAACCTATCTCTGCCCAGGCCGCACATGCCCCTTGTCTTGGTTCTGTAAACTAATGCAGCTGGAGGGCTTGCTCCACAATAGCTAATGCCTGGGCACCAGCCCTTTTCCTGGCACAAGAGCACAGCTAAGTCTGTGGCAATGAGAAGCAGAGAGGCAAGAGCTGGCCCTGAGCTGGAAGCCTGCATTCTAGTTCCCACTGGGCCCTCTCTCCCTGTGCAGCCTAGGCCAACGGCCTTCACTTCTCTGGGCCTCCATCTCCCACCCCCACATTCCCATCCTCCCACCTCCCCCACGCCCCCATCACATGGGGATAAACAATCCTTGATCTCTTGCCCCACAAGTTAGCTGTAAAATCAAAGGTAGGTGGAAACATCTTGATGAAGGAAAGTAATCATAGTGTGGCTGTGATCTCCCAGCACATTTGAGGAACCCTGGGAACAGCTATGGGCTCCCAAATTCCCCCAAGTCACCACCAGCAACTCAAAAAAAATCACTATCCCAGCCATAATCTTCTAGCTAAAAGCAAAATACTTATTTTACAAGCATTTATTTATTAACTTGTATTATGCAACTTAGGAGTTGTCTAATTTTTTCTGTAGAGGACAGATAGTAAATACTTTAGGCTTTGGGGGTTATATAGCTGCTAGTTCAGCTTTTTGTTAGGCTGTTGAAACATAAAAATAATCGGACAATATATAAACAGTGAATTTATATATTTGCCAATAAAACTTTATTTATAATAGCAAACAGTGGGTCATATCTAGGTACTTCGTGAACTGAAATCAGAGGGCAGTGCTGTTGTTTCTTTTTATTTTCCTTTTAGGTTGTAACACTACAGAGCAAAGGAAAGAAAGCTCAGGACTGAATAGTTAGGAAAACTGTGGCTGCTGTGGCTGCTGGCTGTTGGGGAAGCAGAAGAGGGCAGCTGACTCCCTAAGCAACACTGAGGCCTAGGCCCCTCTCTCTGCAGGTCACACTGCATAAGAGCTCCTGGCAGTCCTGGCACCTGAGCCCAACAGTGAAGGCAGCAGCCCACATACAAGTTCCTGGCAGAGAGGCAGGAGAAACCCCAGGAGGGGAGAAGAGGCAAGGACTCTCACCGTGGAGTGGGGAGAATAACAGTCACCTCCAACACATGAACAGTACCTGGAAGATTAAGTACTGCAAATGAAATGTGGAACTTGACCTCTTATAGCTCTCCTTGCCAAGTGTCAAGGGAGGCTCAGAGAGGTTACCTGACTCATCCCAGGTCACACAGCAAGTTAATGGCAAAACCACAGAAAGTAAACTCAGATCTGCTCCTCACCCATTATCACACCTTGTCAGGGTCCACCCAGATTTCTCTCTCAAGAAAAACAGGGGAGAAGAACTGGGGAGGGCCTGCTGACATTACCATAATGCTGAAGAGATTCCAACCACACCCTCTCCTGTCTCCCTTCCTTCAAGTCAGAGATAGGTAACCCTCAAAGAGGGGCGGGGTGGAGGCCAGCAGGCTGCTGGGAGGCTTTCAGTGAGCCCACCCAAGAAGCCCCAAGAGAATGCAAAATGATGCAGTTCCTTTGAAAAACAAGTTGGTGGTTCCCCAAAAAGGCAAACATAGAGTTGCTATAGGATCCAGTAATTCCATTCCAAGGTATATCTGCCCAGGAGAATTGAAAACACATGGTGACAGGAAGGCTTGTACACAAAGGTTCACAGCAACATTATCATAAAAGCCAAAAGGTGGAAACAACACAGTGTCCATCAACAGATGATGGATAAATGTGTGCACAAATATAATGGGATATTACCTTGCCATAAAAAGGATGTTGCATGCTACAACTTGGATGATTCTTGAGAACAGCCTAGATGAAAGAAATCAGTCACAAAAGGATACATATTGTATGATTCCATTTATATGAGATGTCCAGAATAGGCAGGCCCATGGAGAAAGAAGTAGATTAGTGGTTGCCAGGGGTTGGGGAGGGGAAAATTGGGAGTAATTGTGAATTAGTGAGTACAGGGTATTTTATAGGAATGATGGACATATTTTGCAATCAGATATTGGTGATGGTTGCACAGTGGCATGAATATAGTAAAAAATATATATGTAAGTATACTGAATTGTGTACTGTAAAATGGTTAAAATGGTGGACTTTTTTCTCAATTAAAAAAAAAAAAGGCAGCAGTAGCCCTGCCTGGCTGTCTGCCCCTGAAGGGCTGAGCCATCCTGGCATCTGGTGGCCCCAGCCCTGAGCCTGGAAGCCAGAGTTCTAGCCACAGTGGCCTCTCACTGGCATCCAGTTCCCTCCTCAGGCAGGACCTGGGGGGAAGAAGGGCTTCCAGAGAGCAGGAGATGCCAAGGCAATGCCTCAAAGGCCAATGCAGGGCCACAGAGAGTCCCTGTGGGGGTAGGGTGAGGCCAGCTCACCTGGAGGTCCGGGGAAGGGAATTCCTACCTCTGGGCTGAGAACAGTTTCGATTTCTCACCAGGGTCCCTGGGCAAAGAATCCTTTAACTCTTCTTTGGAGCCCATCAAGGCTGGTATGAGTGTGTGTGAATGTGAGTACAAGTGTGTGCCTCTGTGTGTGTATGGGTATATGTGAGGTGTGATTGAGTGTGAGTGGGTAATAGTGTGTGGATGTGGTGTGTCTGTGGATGTGGGTGGATATGAGTGTGTGTGTGAGGTATAACTGTGTGTGTGTGAGTGGGTATGAGTGTGTGTGTGAGGTGTAATTGTGTGTGTATGAACGGGTATGAGTGTGTGTTTCAGGTGTAACTGTGTGTGAGTGGGTGTGAGTGGGTGTGAGGTGTAACTGCATGTGTGCATGTGAACGGGTATGAGTGTGTGTGTGAGCTGTAATTGTGTGTGTGTGAGTGGGTGTGTGTGTGAGATGTAACTGTGTGTGAATGGATATGAGTGTGTGTGTGAGCTGTAATTGTGTGTGTATGTGTGTATGAACGGGTATGAGTGTGTGTGTGAGGTGTGATTGTGTGAGTGGGTGTGAGGTGTAATTGTGTGTGTGTGAGTGGGTATGAGTGTGTGTGTGAGGTGTAACTGTGTGTGAGTGTGGGGGAATTAGTGTATGCATGTGGGTATATGTTGTATGTGAGGGGTGAGTATGTGCAGGTGTTTGTGAGTGTGGGGGGTGCACAGGTGCTCCCTTTAGGAAGCAGCATCCAAGCCATCCCCTGAGTGGAAGGGGAAGTGCCCCCAACAGTCCCAAGTTCATTGATGCCCATCAGACACCTCTGCAGTTGATCCCAGGTGGCAGGAAGGCCACACTCAGGTAGGAAATCAGTTCCATGGACTGTCTGATGCCTCCTCATGGAAAGCCATCCACTCCTTTTGGGGCAGCTGAACTCGCGAAGGAACACAGAGGTCACTAAGACTCATATCTGTGCGCCAGGAGCCACCAGCCTGTTTGGGAGGAACTCCAGGACACCAAGGGGAGGGGACATCTGTGTCGGCTGATACCTGGACAGGATGGGGACAGACAAAGGTGAGGAAGGAACTCAAGCTGACGGAGATTCTCTAAATATCCACTAACTAGCAGCTAAGCAGATTCTGACCAGCTGACCCAGGCCTCTGAGGCACTTCTCTACATGCTGAGAAGTGAACCCAAAGATGAAGGGAAAAAATCAAGGAAGTTAAACAGAGACAAGTGAACTCAGAAACGCTTAACACACTGGGCTCAGATGTACTGTGTTGCAGTCTTCCTAGAAAGTCCTCTGTTGCCCCTCTTCTCTCTAAGGAAGGACAGAGGGGTCCCAGGACAGGGCACCACACACAGGAGTTAGCAGGAGGTGATGAGGGTGAGTCTCACCAAAACATCCCAGGACCTAAGATCCAGCTCCGCAAGCCCAGCGTGTTCAGCCTCCCAGCCAATGACTTTGGTGGCAGGTGACGTAACTAGCTCAAGGCTCAGAGCTATGGAGTGAGATGTCCCCAAACTTTCTCCAAAAATGAAGAATTAATGATCTTTTGATGCAAAACTGGCCTCAAATAAATGGAACTCAAAGGACTTGTTCTTCCCAGCCACGTGGAGGGGACGGCACCTGCCCCAGCCTGCTCCTGAAATCCACCCAGGCCTTCGGGGGCTTCACCGCCCACCACCAAAGCCTGCAGAGCCCACGGTGCAGCCCATGGTGCTGTGAATTCCCTTATGAACCACAGTGGGGGAGCAGCTGGGGCTTCAAAGGAGGCATTGTCTGGAGACAAGAGTTTCCAGGCATTCTTTCATGCTATGCTCAGCCCCACCAGGCCTGGGTACCAGCATGTGATCTGCTCATGGCCAGGGTCCAGCCAGTGCCTTCTCATGTCCTGTTAACTACAGAGGCTTTGTGACAAAGTTAAGCTGGACTCAGAAGCTGGCGTGGGCCCAGGGCCAGCACACATCCCATCCAAGGCTTTGTTCACTCAGTCAGGGTCCTGAGTTTGTGCTAATCACACAGGTGCAGAGATGCCCCTGCTCTCAGGGGCTGACACCCTAAAAAGTCTTAGTTACCCTAATAACAAAGCTGTATTAAGAGCAGCTACTGATCAGGCACCCATGTGCCGAGTTCCAAGCTGGGATTTCTGTATATACTATCAATAACAGTGTATATTTGTACACATTATCACTAATACACATAACCTTAGACGACAACAATCATCCCCACTTTACTGATTTGAAAATCAGACTCAGAGATGTCAAGTAACTTGCCTAGGGTCACATAGCATGTTGGAGGCAGGATTTTAAAATGGTATTGGGCATAAGCTGACTCCAGACACAAGGCAGTGCCGTGAATGCCATGAGAACTTCCTTCCTGTGGCTCCTAGAGGGTTGAGTTGTTTTTAGGGGAAGAGCTAACTGCAGTTATTCTACCTTCTCCCTTAGCTCAGAAATAGCCTTGCAAAGCAATGCTGAGACTCTCAAAGATCACTGGGCCATAGTTCAGGGGGCTCAGTAGCTCCTCTGGCCCCAACTCTTGCCAGTTAGAGTAGCCCCTAAAACCTGCAGGGTTTCTCTCCTGGCATTCAGGGCTACGTGGCCTAATCCCATTGTGCCATGAAAAGACCGAGGCCAGGGGTTGAGAGGTGAAGGTCAGAAGTTACCGAAAAACACCCCCCGGGTATGGACAGAGGCAGAGCTTGGGGCCCCACCACAGCCTACCTTCATTGTGAAGGTCCCCACGAGGCTCTGCCCACTCCTGCTGGGCGACTTCCCGCCGGTACACCACGTGTGTCCTCCCGCTGGCCTCCTTGTCCTGCTGCCCCCGCTCCAGGGGCTCAATGAAGTAGTCGGTGTGGTCTGTGCGGATGAGGCCCGCCTGAACCAGGCACGCATCGAGCAAGAGGAAAGAGGACAAGGGAGAAGAGGCATGAACACACGGCGTAGAAGGTGAACGTCTGTGCATGCAAACACGTGTGACCTCACACATCTGCAGGCTCTGCTTCCAGGGTCAGAAGCCCTGGGGTTCCAGCAGGGATGGAGGAGGGGGAGTTAGGAAGGCTGAGCAAGGGGGTGCATGCCCATCTCAAATAAAATGACTCACTTTTACCGTGTTGTACTCTGGTGCTTAAAAGGGGGCAGGGTGGGCACAGTTTCTCCCACAATGAACTGTGCACACACCAGGGCTCTGTGTCCTGCTCCACAAGAGGGGAAAAGGCCATCCACATAGGTTAGTGAGCCTAAGGGGGGTGCTGGTTCCCCACTCCAGCACAAAGGGCTATTATTTCAAGTTTAAAGCTCGGTGTATGCAGGCCACGGAGAGCAGCGAATGTCCACTGACAATGAAGGAACCAGGACGAGGCCCAAGGAGTGTACACTCTAATTTTATCTAATTTTTTGCCTGCCTTAAAATAAATCAGGTGTTGGTCTTGGAAATAAAAATATAAAACTATAACCTGACAACTCCAAGCAAACATGTTATTAGCAATGATCACAGGGACTAAGGAAACACACAACTAGGTGTGTGTGAATCCATGTGAAGCCGCATACGCCCCTACCCCAAGTCAGCCCTTAAAGTCCTAAAAGCAGCCCACCCACCCCTGTGCCTGAAAAATAGTAGGCGATTCTTAATACACATATCTATTGAATCGCTTCACTCATTCAACAAGTATCTATTGAGGGCCGTCTGCATACCAGGCACTGAAAACGCAGCTGCAAATACAAAGCAGTGAATGAAAGACATTTTTATAAATCTACTGGACTTTCTCTGTAGGAATATGAGCTGTCTCTTTCCAGCAGCTGTTTTATGCAACTCAATTCCACCTCTGTTGCCACCTCGACCTTTTTTGAGATTGCTTCTTAGGGACTGAGGACACACCCAAGCCCTAGCACCAACCCATCTTCTTTATGTCCCTCCCTGCTACCTCTGATGATCAAGCACCATTCTGGAGCAAAACCATGGGTGATTGCCTTCCATGCCTGCGCAGACCCAATCAAGAGTCAAACACTCTTCTAGGGGTAAATAGTAGCATCGTCGGAATAAGTTCAGGCTTTCCCAAGGTAGGCATTTTAGCAGGTGATAGTGAATTGTATGTGAAAGTTCTGGTCTGCTTATTAAAATGTCCATGTCAAACATTCCTTCAGCACATACACTCGTTCATCCAAAGTACTTTCACTATTTTACTTTTGCATCTGCTGTGTGCCCAGGGCAGAGAGAATCAGATAAATAAGGCCCAGTCTTGGCTGAGGTGCTCGTGCCCTGGAAAGGGGTTGGGGTACACAGAGAGCAGAAGTGGCCAACTATGCTTGGAGCTATGACAGACACACCAGATGGACAGGGATCCATCAGCCTCTCCGCTGCAAGACACAGAAATTCAACTTGAACCCACTTGGCCCAAAGGGGAATGCACTGGCCCCATGACAACCATGGCAGAGACAGGCACAGACCTGAGGGACCCAATGCCCTCAGCTCCCTCCCCACTTAACCCCTGGACAACTTCCGCATCAGCTTCATTCTCTCAGGCCAGGCCATCACTCCGTTCCTACAGGCACCTGCCGCCCTGCCTCAAGGGACCAAGGGAAACCGTTTCATTTGCAGGAGCCCGGGGGAGGGCTGCGCTTGGTCTGGCTGAGTCTCCTGGTCACTGCGGAACTGGCGGTCCTTGCTAGAGCCCGTGGCCCAAGGAAGGGTCTGACTGCATGGGAAGAAAGGAGAAACTCTTAGGATGCTAAGAAGCCCCACTTGAGATGTTACGGGCCCACCAAGTAGGGGTGTGGGCAGGGGTGTAGAAGCACGGTGGGAGGGCACTGTGGGTCTGGGGAGGCATTCAGACCCATAGTTACAGCTGGACTCAAAAATTGATGCCAAAACAAAGGACCTTTACCACTGCAGTCCTGAAGAACCTCAGGACACAAGAGACCCGAGGGTCAGTGTCCAGATTCTGGGCCCAGGGAACTCTCCCCAAAAATCACTGAAGCCCTGAGGTCACCAGGGTTTATGAACAGTTTCTCAGCTAAACCCCATGCCTTGCCCAGCCCACTCTATCTTATCCCACCCTGGCCCACCCCATCCTTTCCCCATCCCTTTCTGTAATCCTGTCTGATACTTAGGGGGGAATATTCCTGCTCCATGCAAGCCCCCTCGACTAAGCAAGGCTGGAGGCCCACACAGCACACGTCAGAAGGTCTGTGCTTCATGCAGGTCAAACCCAGACTCGCAGAGAGCGGCATCTTGCACCACCCCTGCCCAACAGCTCTGAAAGCAGGCTGGCAGGGAGAATTCTCCAGGCCAGGAGGCAGAAGACTTCACTCAGCCACCCCCATACTAAGACCTCCCCCTTCCGGGCCTTGGTTAACCAACTGCATAGAGAATACTGCAAAATCTGGCATTCCCCGCTTCACTACCCAAGGGCAAGCCACTGCCTCCCAGCCAGCCCCTCCTCCCACCTTGCCCTCCCCAGCATCCCCAGTCAGGGGGTCTCTTGCTTTTGCTTGGTTGCCTCTAGTGACAGAGCCCCCTCCCTCAAGATAAAACCTGTTCTCTATAGGGACACTCATGGAGCAAAACAAACTTCCCTACATTCCACACTTTATAAACAATCTTAATATCCCCCATATCAATAACATTATTTTCCATTCGTATTTCCATATCATTTCTTTTTCACAACAACCCTACAAGGTAGGCACAAAAATTAGATTCCATGGGAGGGGAAAGAGACTCAGAATGGTTAAGTAACTTGCCCAAAGTGACCCAACGAGGGACAGCACTAGAACAGAGTCCAGCTTTGTGTAGCTCCTAACCATTACGCTATATTATCTCAGGTCCTGCGTCTGCCTTGGGGATCACTTAGAGCAAGGAAACTGTCCTTTCATAGTCCCATCTGCAAAGCCCCGGGCCTCTGGGCTGGTCTGACTGGTCTATGGAAGTCCGTCCACCTCCCACCATGGAGATGAGAACAGAGGAGACACTTCTGCCCCAAAAGCAGCAGCCCCCTCTCTTCCCAGGTGACCTCCAAGCAACCTTAAAGAATTCTTGCCCCACACACCATCCTCATCATACCCTCAGCTTTCTTCTAAGGATCCTACGTCTGCTCCAGCCCCTATGCCCACCCACAGGCCTTTCCCCAGGGAAGATCACAGAAGCCCTCTTTCCCACCTAGCTAGCGGTTTAAGTCTAATACCCAAGCACTGTAACATGCAATCTGAGAAATAACTCTCAAACCTCCCTGGGATTATGGGTCTCTTCCACCCCCAGGGGTCAAGGACAGATCCTCCCAAGTGATCTTCCTCATCCTTTTCATGCCTGTGTCTGGGTCTTGACAGGCAGTACTTGCTCAGGCCTGCGTGCCCCCCAGCCTCTGAGACACCCCCATCCTGAGCAAGACCTGGCTCAGCAACCAGATCAGAAGGCCTGCAGGACCAGCCCCTCCCCCAGGCCCTCAGTTTTCCTGTCTGCACCAAGAATGATTTGGCCCCGCTCCCCACCAGCTCTGCCCTGGCCAGGAAACCAGGCACCACACAGGGCAGACAGGCTGGCAACGGGAACTTTCTGGCTCTGCGCCTCCTCACCAAATTACTCCCGTCTCTCAATTTATGAGATGTTTATATTTCTGAAAAGTGGTGGTTAATTTTCAAGCACTAAAATTGAATCAAATTTCTATATGAGAAGTCAAGGAAAGGGGGAAAATAAGTTGCTGGAAAATAAATGTCAACCATATCTGTTCTGACCTATACCTTCCTCTTTGTGAAACAATAAGAAAATATATACTAGGAAGGTTCTTCATGCAATAAAAACAACAAACAGCTGCTAACACCCAGCAGAGTCACATGTTTTACGGACACTCAGGTAATTTCTCTGCATGGAGACTGTCCCTCGACAGGCCTGACACTGTTGGGTGTATTCTAGGCCCTTTGAGCAACCTGCTTCTGAGGTGCCTTTCCTGGCAGATGTGTGGCTGATAGGGGTGAGGGGGGAACCTGTTTGAATTTTCCAAAATGGCTGTGACATCATTTTGGTTGTGAAGGTTGTGCTTTCTGCTGTGTCTTCACCCGGAGCCCTACAGGCCATGAGGACTGAGGTGATCCAGTCCTGCTTGCACTTGGGGGAAGGCCCCATGTCCAAGCTGCAACTCCAGGATACCTGAAGAAGGCAGGGTCATGTGGTGACTGGAGAGGGGGCTGCTGGCTTAGAAATCACCTTGTGTCCTGCACTGGGCCATCTCTGAGTAAGTTCAGGTGGTCATTGTATCAATACCCCGTGTATCATCAGGGCAAGGCCCCAAATATTGCGGCAGGTAACGGAAGCCACATGAGTTGAAAACAAGTATGTATATGTGCATGTGCATGAATGTGCTTTATTCTACCATTGCATGTACTTCCATGTAAATTTGGAGGCAAGGGTACAATGAGTCAACAAAGACATCTCCATGGAGGCCCCAGGAAGAGATGCCCATGGACTCATGAGCTTGGATGGGGCATAGACAAAGGCATAGACAGGGCAGTGCTCTATCTGCGCTGAGTCAGGAGCACAGACATTGAGCAAGGCCCTGGTCTGGGGTCTGGGTAGGGGCCAGTGGCTTGGCCCTGAGAGGACAGCAGCAGATCCTTTGGGAAAAGGGGACCCTGAGCCCCCCAGCTGTGCCCTCAGATTTGCCAAACTCTGTGGAATGCCCAGAGGTGAGACCCATTTCACAATGGCAGCTCCAGCAGGGCTCACGAGTGACAGGCCAGGTCTCCTTTTTCTTTTCCTTCCAAGGCAGCCTGTGTGGGGCCTCCCAGAGGAGGAAGAAGTAGAGCACGCTACCTCTAAGCCAGCCATCCCATCACCTCTCAAGGAGAGTGCACTCTCGGGCCCAAATTCATTCTGGAAATTTCATGTGGGACTTTACTGCCCAGTGTGCTGTCTTGAGTTCTAGGCTTCTAGATTGAAACTGTTCCACAGTAGGAAGGGGAAGAAAACCAGCACATGGAGGCCGGGGTGATACACACAACCAGGACCACATCGCCGGCTACAACTTGCTACAGACTCAGAAAACTCAATGGGAATGGGTGTCTCCTCATCTTCCACGACGTCTTGCTCACCTGTCCCTAGTACACTGTTTCCGGCTACTATTCTCCTTCATCAGGACCTCCGCCGCATGACCCCACCACTTGGTCACTGTCAACCCCCCTCCAAGTCCGCACTTCCCTTCTCACCACCTTGAACTTCTAGGTCTAGCTGCATACTAATTCTCCTGCAAACACTATAACCTTCTCTCCCCCTTCCCCTCCATCGTACTTTCCAGAAAAGCCTCTTCCCTATCCAGTCCACTAGCGCCCCCTCATGCCTGCTCACTGATGGAGAAAATGTGCATGGGGCTCACTGGTCTCTGTTGAAACCAGCGGCCACAATTCTCACGCGAGCATGCTGCTGGCTGCACGTCCTGTTACATCTGTGGCTCAGGCCTCCCCAACTCTTGGACTTCCCCTATCACCCCACCTTCATTCTCCTGTTTTCAGGGACCTCCCCTGATCTCCACCACCCCATGAACCCTCACAGCCATGCTCACCCTCTCCTCCTGCCCACCCTGTGCTCAGGACCACTCCTCTCGCACCCTCTTGGACATAGCTCCAGCAATTAGCACCCCTCCTTCTGGTATCACCATGCTTTTCCCCTCCCCTGGATCATCCCCGTCCACACACGTGCACGCAGGCATTTCCCATCTGTGACACTCCACCATCCCGGCCCTGCCCAGCACTATTGCCCCAGGTCTGTTCCCTCCACAGCTGGAAGAGTTGTGTCCACTCCCTGCGTCCAGGGAGTGCCGTATGGTTTCTCCTCTACCCACTCCACAGGGGCTTCCAGAGCCACTACTTCCTGGAAACTTCTCGTCAGGGGCCTGAGACTTCATGTGGTCAGAGCAAGCAGTCACTTCTCTGTCCTGGTCTCACTCAGCTCCTCCAGCCAAACACGTGCTCCCCAGGTGTCCCCTTGATTCCATGGCTTTAAATACCATACATTTGCAGACAACCCCCAAATTACATCCCCAGCCCAGACCCCTCTCAGAATTCCACATAGAATTGTCCAACAGCCGCCAAGATAGTGACCCCGGGTCCCCACTGTGCACCTCAAACTTTAAAGCAGACCTACTTCCCCTTGCCCACCCCATCTCAGCAAATGGTACTGTATTTTTCCCAGCTGCTACAAGTCAAATATCCAGTGGAGGTGTGGGGTAAAGGATTGGGTTTTTTCCCAGCCCTCCTTTATCCCCATAACTTTCTTGAAGTTGATTAGACTGAAAGGCGCACCCAACATAACCCACAGGAATAGACCCTTTGATGGGTTACCTGGGCTGTTGTCTTTGATTCATGACAAATGTGAGGAGGCCATCCCATCCCATCCCTGTCCCTGGGACCACCACTCCTGCCAGGACTCCTCCTCCTTCGCTATGTCCTTATGTCCTTCTCAAGTGTCTACTGTATTCTGGGCTTGATGTGTGGCTAGAGGTGAGAAAAGACATGTGAGATTATCTCTGCTTTCCTGATAAGAAACTTGTATCTAGAATATAGAAAGAACACTTCATTCAATAATTAACAAATAAACAATCCAGTTCAAAAATAAGAAAAGGATCTCAGTAAGTATTTCTCCAAGATAAACATGTGACCAATAGACACATGTAATGATGCTTGACACATTCATCATTAAGAAAATGCAAATCAGGGGCCTCCCTGGTGGCCTAGGGGTTCAGTCTCAGCGCTTTCACCACTGTAGCCTGAGTTTGATCCCTGGCTAGGGAACTAACCTACATGGTGCAGCAGACCTCTCCTGCCTCGCCTGCTGCTCCCCTCAGTGGTGAATTTCAGTCAATCTGCCTATTCTGCTCCCCACTCTGTCTCTCTGGTGAATCCTCTCGCACCCCCCTACACCTCTGGCCTACATCCCAGTTCTTTGATGCAATAAAAATAAAAAAAACCTTTAAAAAAGAAAAAGAAAATGCAAACCAAGACCACCATAAGATACTCCTTCACACCCACTAAGATGGTTAGAAACAAAAAGTCAGATAATGAAAGTGTTGACAAGGATATGAAGAAACTAGAACCCTTGTACATTGCTGGTGGAAATACAAAATGATGCAGCCACTTTGGAAAACAGTCTGGCAGTTCTACAAACTATTAAATAGGGTTACCATGTAACCCAGCAATTTCACTCCTTGGCATAGACCCAAGAGAAGTGACATATGTCCACACAAAAATCTGTACACAATAGTCAGTGCAACATTACTCAGAATAGCCAAAAAGTGGAAATAACCCAAAATGTTAATCAAAAGTGATTGGATAAACAAAATGTGGTCTGTCCCTACAATGGAATATTACTCAGCAACAAAAAAGGAATGGCACAACATGGGTGAATCTTGGAAACATTATGCTAGGCAAACGAAGTGAGACACAAATGTACAAATATTACATGATTCCATCCATATGAAAGTCCAGAAGGCGGAAATCTATAGAGACAGAAAGCAGCTCGTAGTTGCCAGAGGCTAGGATGAAAAACCAGGAGGGTAACAGCTAAAAAAATGCAGGCTTCTTTTTGAGACAGCTAAAACACTCTGGAATTGAATGTGGCAATAATTATACAACTTTGTACATACAAAAACATCCACTGAACTGTACACTTTAAATGGATGAGTTGCATGGTATGTGAATTTTATCTCAGTGAAGTTGTTTTTTGTTTTTTTTTTATACAAGCTGGGGTACAGGCCAGAGGCGTGGGGTGGCGAGAGGGTTCACTAGAGACAGAGTGGGGAGCAGAACAGGAAGACCAGAAATACACTGCTGAGGGGAGCAGTGGGCGAGGCAGGAGAGGTCCGCCGCACCATGTGGGATTCTCCCAGGCCGGGCATCAAACCCGCACCGCGTCCTGCCGACAGCTCCACAGCGCAGCGCTCAACCGCTGCGCCACCAGGGAGGCCCCTCAGTGAAGTTGTTTTTGAAAATGCCACATATGCAATAAGATGGAAGACACGCATGCAGATGAGACATATGCACCAAGAGGACACAGAAGTGATACACAGAGACAATACATGTGCAGGCACACAACAGACACACACCCTGAGATGACATTAAGGCATAAGGCACAGGGGCTCCCTGCTACCACGGAAGCATGAGTCAGCATGGCTGGGATGGAAGCCTGAAAAACTGAGATACCATATAATTCAAAGCTGATGTGGAAGCTCCAAGCCACAGGAGCTCTGCTGGAGGCTGGGCTGCCAAGACCTGGGACTCAGCCAAGGAAATTCTGAAAGCTGAATCACCCGGAGCTGCAGGCTTGGGGACAAGCAAGAGGAAGGAGTTCTTGGAGGATGGAGCCAGGAACTGCCAGGCTTGTCCTCAACTGGCACACCCCTCCATGCCCTACTTGGGCAGTATTAGAACTCACAGAACAACTCAAAGGCTAGGAAGAAACATTCAGAAGTGGAGAGCCTCCACCAGCTGGTGGTCACTGTCTGGGATGGCCACTTGGCTCCACTTTACAAGATTGTGAGACCTCTGTGGGTCCCACACCCTAGGAGACACTAGGTAAAAGGCTACTGACGTCTTGCTGGGTCCACTCCATCTGTAGCAAGAATGCTCAGGAAGAATCAATGTGATGGGTGTGGTGAGTAAATGCAAAGACTCCAGAGCCAGAATCCCTGGGTTCTTCCTTCTGGTCTTAGGCACACTGCTTAACCTCCCGGTGCATATAAGCACTTGTCTTGTGGGGTTACCCTGGGAAATATACTTAGAGCAGCTGGAATGGTCTGAGCTAGCAGCAAAGACTATAAATACACATTTGCTGCCATGATTATCACACACAAGGGCCTGGGAGCCCCTGTGGCTCAGGAGGGAGCCAGAGTTCAGGGCAGGGAGCAGCTCTGCTGTGACCTGGCTCTGACCTGCTCAGATCCCCTGCCTGTAAACCGGAAGACATCCCTAGGGAAAAACACCAGCATTTGGGCATTGTAGGAATAGAGACCTACTAACAAGAGGAGGCTGGTTCAGAGCAATTTTTAAAGTGAGAAAGAACATGCACAGACAAAAGATTGGTGGAAATGCACCCGGGTGCCAGGGAGCTGTCTCTAGGCAATTCCCTCCTCTTTAAACTTTCAGGTGTCATCTACGTTTTCTATAATTCCCCTTTCTGAAAAGAAAGTCGATTCTACACAGATTATCTGCCTACCACAATGAGCCAGTAACATTATGGTTTGTTTTTAAACAAAGATTTTTTTTTTAAAGGAAAAAAAAACTCCAGTGGAGCCCTCCCTTTCTGTTATCCAGCCTCCCTGCTATGGGGTGTAGAGGCAGCAGAAAACCTGGGCTTCCATTCTGGTCCAGCCCCTTCCCAGATGGCCTCTCCAAGCCTCCAAGCCTTTCCGCCACAGGGCTGCTGGAAAGATGGAATGAAATGCTGAAGGGGAAATACCCTCCTGAGGCCTGGCCCACAGCAGGTTGGTGGCCTTTTCCCTTCCTTCCTTCGCCCTGGCTCTCCTGATTCCCATGACCTGCCCACCAAATTTTCCACCAGATGTACCACAGACATTCCCAGGAGGCTACAGCAGTGGTTCTCACCCTAATAGTCCATTAGAATCCCTGGCGAATCTGCATAATTGCTGACATCCACCCCACATCCCAGACCAATGGGTCAACTCTCCGTGGGTAGGGCCCAGACATCAAAGCTTCCCAGTTTATTCAAAGGTGCAACAAGGAGTGGGGACCACTGATCCAAATTCTGGAAGTGTCCACACAGTGGAGTGATACAGAATGGGATGTTTAAGTGATGTCCGGATAAAAACAGCAGCGGCATCCCAGGAGTGTTCAACCAGAATTAGCATAGCACATGCAGGAAATGGGCAAGAAAGACAGAAAGGGAATGAGAACACAGGGGTGCGCATACTGATCGAGGGGGTCAGGGCTGGTCCAGACAGGGTCACCGCTCACCTTTAGACAGTGAGCATCTCCCTGGGCTGAGTAAGACCAAGGATCACAAGGACTCTAATGAATTGTGCCTTAGGGACTGTTGGGCGCCCTAATCATCTTCTCAGGGAGTGAAGAATGATTTGCCAAAATTGCCCTGAGTGGGGATGGGGGCCAGGAGGTGGGCAGGGGGGCTGTGATCTGCAGGGCAGCCAGTGGCAAGTCACAACGGCATGGCCCCCACAGCTGGCAAGCCACAGCACAGACAGTAAGGACAATTAGCAGCAGTACCTCCATGATGAAGTAGAGGAGGAGGAGGAGAAGGCGATGATTGGTTCTGCGCTCCAGCTGGGGAGAGAACAATGCTGCTCAGACCTTCAAAAGTCTGGTAAGTGTTCATACAGGAAGGATGCTTGTTTATCATGACACCTCCCCCACACAGACACACAGGGACAGGGGACCTCAAATGCTCTGATACTCCCCTTCTGCTGCAAACCCCACATTGTGCTGGCCAAAATCAAGGGCAGACCCTGCCATGCTGGAAGCCACCTCCAGTTTCCACTGCCCACGCCCCGGGGCCATGTGACTCTAAGGCTTCCCCCTCTATGGCCACCACCGCCCACCAAGCTTGAGATCTGGAATTCCGCCTGGCCCCTTCCTGGACGCTGAGCCCCAGCAGTGGTAGCAGCTTCAGGAGACAGGAAGGAGCCCTCAAATGCCAGGCGGCGTTGTGGCTGCCAGGCCCGTGCTGAGAAGCGGCTCCCTGCATGGAGGCCTTGCAGTCGAAACCATGTGGCTCAGAAGCAAGTTGGCGCCCAGGGGGCAGCTCCAGGCAGCCAGGCCCTCCCACACTGAGGGCTGGCACCAGCAGGTCACGTGTCCCAGCCAGACCTTCCCTCCATCTGTCCATCAGCCTGGCCCGGAGGGATGCTGGTTTTAAACCACACTCTCCCATACAAACTCATGCGTGTAAAATGTTTACCACTGAGCACAGAGGATGGAAAGGAGGGATACTGAACTCCTGTGTCAGGTCCAGCTCTCACCTCAGGTGCCTGGCACTGTCCCCTGTTTCTGGGCTTCTTAGAACACTGACACTTCATCAAAGCTTGTCTTGCCTTTCACTGGGGTCCCCATTCCCTCACCATGTTCACATACATCTCTGCAATGTTATTTTCCCTGACCCTCTGTCTGCAAAAGTATTCATCTACTCATTCACCCATCAGTTAACTACTAGGTACTGGGGACACAGCTCCACACCTGGAGCTAAGCCTCTACCAAGGGGTGAGACAGGCGATCAATTACTAAAAATAAGGCAGACCAAATGAAAACGGCTGCGGAGAAAAATGAAACCACAAAGAAAACTGGGGTCAAAGTTTCAAGTACGGGAGTCAAGGCAGATACCCCTCAGATGGAGAACTATGGGCAGAAGCCAAAGGGAGAGGAGAAGCAGGCTGGCAGCACCTGGGGTGCGTGTTCCCCTCCAAGAGAGCAGTCAGGAGGAGCTCAGAGAGAGCCACAGGGTGCCCAGGGAAGAGGCAGGACCACCCAGGGAAGAGGCACGGCCACCCAGGGTCTGCTGGGCTCCTGCCCAAGGGGTATCATGAGAGGTTAGACTTGCCAGCACTGCTCTGGCTGGTGAACAGACAGCAGTGGGCACAGAGGGGAGCAGGGCAACAAGTTAGGGAAGCCGTCACCATCACCAGGGAGAAAGAGGGATGCCTGGACAACCCCAGTACTTGTTATTATTAAGTCCTGTTTGTTTCCTGTGGGGATTACCAGCAACAAAAATCCCCTGCTGTAGCCGTGTGGGATCTGCCCTGTACCGAGACCCCCACATGTTCACGTGGCCTCCATAACTTCGTTCTGCCAGGACACCCTCCAGCCCATCTCAAATGTCACACCACCACTGCTCCCCACTCTGGGCCTCCAGTGACTCTTGGCAGGTGCCCATCAGATATGTCTGCCTGTCCCTCTTCTTCATGTGTGCTCCAGAGGACAAGTTCTGATTCCATGTCACGGGGTCAACTTCAGAAGGAAACCATTTAAATAAATATCCGGAGGCCAAGCCTCCAACACTAACTCCCTCGGGCACGCTGCCCTCGGAGAGATCTGCTTTCCCACAAGATGTGGCTGTGGCTTAGGGGTCGGTGTGTTTTACCTCAAGTCTCCCCTCCCGGGGCTGTGCATGATGAGGTGACAAAGTATCAAGTGCTCAACGCACCCAGGCCAGCAGCCTGCCAACTACTTAGAGCTGGAGCAGCTAATTCAGACTATGGGCCCCTGCCAAAGCCTCAGGGGCAAAAAGGAAGCTCAGTTATAGGGAGGGATGACTTGGGGTTGGGGGGAGAGGGGGTTACAGCATTTTCTGGATAGATCAAAGGTTTAAATAATTGCTTGACTTAAAAGCAAAGGCTGACAAAGGGCTTCAAGCAGCCAGCTCCTGGCAAACTCTCCTACCTTCCGATGTTTCTCTAAAAGGACCCCATTCTACAGCCTCCTTAACCGTGTTACCGAAAGTTGGAGAAAATGAGACCTAAGGGTTTCTACTGTTCAATGACAAGCAGTGTATGTATACAGCACTGCCGCCCATTATTTTGCATGTGATAAAACAGAGGCAATGATGACTTGGGGATAAGAAACATCCGTAACACTGGTCAACAGTGAGATCATAACTGACTTAAAAAGGCCCGTATCTGCAGTATCTTGGTGTGCTGAACATGAATATAACCCTGAAATTTTTTTATTAGCTCTCGTTTTGAAGATATTTCATAGAATTCATTTTATATGTTTCACCATGTAAATTTATCCAGTAGGACTGCAACAACATCCTAAATCAGCCTAGAATGATGTCATATTGCATCGCATTACGTAAATATCATCATGCACACATCATCCAGAGTTGATTGCATCATTTTCTGATGCAAAGCAATACCACTGCCAGGCGGCTGCTGAAGTAAGGTGACGTCAGCAGTGCACTATAAAAAGCCCTGTCGGAAAGGTTGAGCATTGAAAATATTTCAGACTTTGTGCAAGACAGTTTAAGCTACTGTTCCATAGAACTGTCATTATTGTATCCATTTAGGCACAATACAGAACAGTCATGCCTCGAAAGTGCATTGGTAGCGTGGACAATTTCTACTCTATTTGTGGGGAAGTGACATTTGCCAACCAGAAGAAAAGTATCACTTCTCAAGTGAAGAAGGCTTGCCATCTTTATTTCGTATGCAAGGTTGGTGACCAAGACAAGCCTGGGGCCCCACATATATGCTGTGCTACATGTACAACACAGCTTTCACAGTGGTTCAATGGCAAAAGACCATCCATGCCGTTTTCAGTCCCCATGGTGTCGAGAGAGCCAAGCAACCACATAAAAGACTGCTAATTCTGCTTGGTTCCTCCTCTTTCCGGCGGAATAACAAAGCAACAGAAGTCAAGAACAGTCTACCCAAACATTCTGTCTGCATTGAGATGACCGGTTCAACAACTTGCTGCAGGGTGATGCGAAACAAGCATGGAATACTTTTCGCCTAGTGTCTACAAACTTTCTTGGGAATGTTAGGGCAGAAAACTACAAGGAACTAGCAGAAGACATGCTGATGCAGTACCAGAAACTTGGCTGCAATAGTCTCTAAAGATCCACTTCCTTCATTCCCATCTGGATTTCTTCCCTGAAAACTGTGGTATGGTTAGTGATGAACATGGCGAACATTTTCATTAAGATAGCGCATCAATGGAACAAAGACACCAGGGAAAACGGTCCACTACAGTGCTGGATGACTACTGCTGGACACTCCCCAGAGATGCTCCTGAACAGCTGTACAAGAGACAAGCGAAGAAATCTAAGAAACAGTCTATGACTTGATTTTTTACAGGTATTATCCGTAGGCCTATTACTATTGGCATGAATTTTGTGATGTAAACATCTATTTATTACAGATTACAAAAAAATAAACTAGAGCCAAAATTAGAATTTGATTGTCATATTCGTGTTGAGCACATACAAATTGATAGGAAATGACTAATTTTATTTCAGTGATATGACTTTTGTAAAAATGTGTTGACCAGTGTAATAGTCTGTGCTTCAATCTACCAATTGGGCCACTGACATTTCCAATCTACCAACTGGGCCACTGACATTTCCAATCTACCAACTGGGCCACTGACATTTGACATTTGGCATCCCAGTTTTAGGGAGGACCGTGATATTGCAGAAGTTGTGCTGCCTATACCTCCTCTCAAGATACCCCGGAGGGATCCCAGGTTGCCCCAAGAGGTTAACCACTGGCCAACCACTTTAGATCCCTCCCTGAAAGCTGCTGCAGTGCCCACAGCATCACTGGCCGACACAGGGTCCACGACCTTGAGTCACTGTTGAAATTTGCTGGATCCTTTTCCACTGACCCAGGAGAGGCTACGTGGCAGGCTCATGGCGAGGAGCACTGGTATGGGAGTCAAGGGTCCAGACCCCAGGCACCCAGACAGCTGCCTGCTGAATGAGCCTGGGTAAGTCTCTTCCTTCTCTGAGTCCCAGCTTACTCATCTGGAAAGCGAAGAAGGGACTGAGGAGCCCCCAAAGCCTCTCACAGCCGCAGCTGTCCACAACTCAGGCCAAAGTCAGGGTTTTTCATAAGGCAGGTTTCATAAGGCAAGGATGATTTGTGCTGACGGGGAGCTCCTCAAAATGAACCAATCTGTAAATATCACTATTGTTAATACTGTTTCTTAAGGTTCTGAAGGCAGGGCAAGGCCTGCATGCTGAAAACGGAATGCTGGGCCTGGCAGATGACTTGGGAACGTCCCACTACAGAGTCGAGGGAGTGCAGGGATTCCCCAAGTTCCACCGGAGGCCCACTGCAGGCCCTACCACTTGGAGGCTGCGAGGCAGCTGGAAGGCAAGAGCAGTCCACAGAACACCCCACAGGCTGCCTCCCTCCAGCCAGCCTGAAGATGCCAGAAGGAAAATAAAATCAGCCCCCTGACCTGTGATGGCTGGAATGGGAGGCCGGCTCTGCTCAGAAGGAACAGCAGTGAGGTGATGTCTGACTTTTATTCCATATCATAAATAAGTTATTAATCCAGGGCAGACAGCGAGGCACAGCTGTGGGAGCCGAAACTGTAACATCAGATGGCCCAGCGGTATGGAAAACCACCCAGGACCCAGCTCCTGGAAGTCCTCAGACAGGCCCAGACTGGGCCTGGATGGGTCTTCTGGGAAGCGAGAAGAGCACCAGCACGGGCAACGGGGCCTGGGAGCCAGCCCACTGTGGATCCTGCCTCAGTTTCTGCCTTCATTCCAAGACAGCAAGAGCAACAATAATAAAAGCTACAGCATATAGTTCTATACTCTAAAGCACTTGAACTTCATCAAAACTATAAGGCAGGGACACCCCCTTCACAGATATGGAAATTAAGGCTCAGAGAGGTCAAGTCTGTAGGGTCAGGGTGGAAAAACAATCGTGAATGGCTGTGACAGCTCCTCCAGGCCCTGTTGGCAACCCCCTCTGCAATGCACCTTTGTCGCCCCTCCCTTTGATAGGTGAAGTCCATTTCCCCATTCTTGGAAAACCTAGTCTGGCTCGCTGTGACCAACAGGATGCCCTGAAGCAACATCACACAACTTCCAAGATTAGGCCTTAGGAGAGCCTGACGTTTCCACACTCGCCCTCCTGGGGTGCTACCTTGAGGCTCCATGAAAGAAGCCAGCCTTGCCTACCAGAGCAGCCACCGCTTCCCAGAAGGCCCATCCTGTATGGGCCTGCCTGAGGACTTCCAGGAGCTGGGTCTTGGGTGGTTTTGCCATCCTCCAGGCCATCTGATGTTACAGAGTTTCACCTCCCGACCTACAGAACTGCGAGAAGTGATATATTAGTTGTTGTTTTAATTTCCTCCATTCTAGGCTGGCTTGTCACACAGCAGTGAATGAGGAATACAGTCACTCAGTTTCTCCACGCTGCCTAGAAAGCCTGCGTTCCCACATCCCAGAATTTGGCTGAGCACCGCCCCTCCGGCCGCAGGCCCCCACTCCCCCAATCAGGGAGCGGCCAAGAAGACACGCTCACTCTAGAGAGGACTGCAGGTCCCCTTCCACCTGAAACGCGCAGTCTCCATAGTGGGGTGGGGTCCCGAGTTCTCCTTCTCTCCTAAGAAACAATTTCTTGTCTCCAAATATAAATTCTAAAAAGTGGACCCAGAGTTTCTCCAAGGAACTGGGTTATCTGAATAGCAAATGCAATGAATCAGGTCACCCCAACAGAAAGGGGGTGAGACAGAAGCTCACTGGTGAAGGGAAAGCAGAGGGCAGCCAGGTTTCACCACACACAGGGGGTGACTGCATGGGACACACAGCACACACAGCTGACCTACAGAATGTGCCAGGTGCCAGAGGGCAAATGGGGGTGTGAGCGTCACATCTGTCATGCCTGGCCTAGAAGCAGATGGACAGCCATGGGCATAATGACCAGGCTGCTGTCCCTCCTCACCTAACTGGGATGAGGGGACACAAATATAAGCTTTATGACACTCCTGAAAGCCAGCCCTCTAATGCCTTCCCCAGCCAGTCACTCAATACCCACTGACAGCCTGCCCCATGGCAGGCCTCACGCTGAAGTCACAGGGACCATACAAGTGACTAATCTCGGGAACCAGTGGGAAGATTCCAGGCAAGAATGCAAAGAGGCAAAAGCAAATTGCACCCTGAAGAGAACCAGCAGGACTGGGTGAGATCTCAACCCTAAGGTTGAGACCTGATGGGCTCTGTCTGCCCAGCAGAAGGCCTAGAGACCCCTACAGGATGTCAAGCTGACAAACGGGGTGCTCTTAACATCCTCCTATTTCCTACCACCCATCCCCTCAGACCCAAATCCATACCATAGAGTACTGTGCTAATAAACCCTTTGCAGATATAATAGCTCTAGAAATGACTACTATTATAATCCCCACTTTACAGATGTGAAAACTGAGGCACTGAGAGATCTGGTCACTGCCCAAGGCCACAAGGCACACAAACGGCAGGGTTAGGATGGCAACCCAAGCCATCCAGTTCCAGGTGTCCCACTCTCATCCCTTGCACATACTGGCAATCCACAACCTCCACCTAACAACCCTGCTGTATTGTGTCCATACAATGCGCTAAAAAACAGAACACTCTGCTTTAAAATCCCCATCTCTGATTCTCCTTAAAACACTCAAAGACCTGAGATGCCAGACTGGCACTCCCTTTACACAGGCATGTCATCTCCAGTTTGCCACAATCGCCCCTCCTGTTGCTATACCTGGCCCACTTCTCCTCAAGTTACTCCCCGCTGCTGGAGGCATCTGAAATCCTGTGCACCATAAGCCCAGCCCAGTACTGAGAGAAATGCAAAACTTTTAAGACATAGTCCCTGATTTCTGAGGTCAGGTGGCTGAGATGGAGATGCATCAGGCGAAGGGAAGAGGAAGGCACCATAGGAGCTATGGACAGGCTGTGAGGCTGAAAGTGAGGCTGGAACAGCATCCTGGCTGGGGCGGGGGTGAACTGCACAGCAGGAGCCACCAGAGAGACTGGAGAGGTGGAGCAAGGGGGTGATGCCTGCACCAATGTGGGGCCCAACACTGCCTGCCCCTCCCAGGTTCTCAGCAAAGACATGTGAGGGCAGGTGGCCTGCAGCAAAGAGTATAGGGTAGGCCTGCTGGGTAGCTGGGTGAGGGCCCTGCTGAAATTCTAGCCTCACACTCCAATCCCCAGGTTAGGGTGGACAGCAGCGCAGGGGAGTAGGATATGCTTCCCAAAAGGCTGCCAGGACAGCCCACTCACACCCCAGCCAGAAAGGTACAGCCCCTAGGACAAGGCAGTGTTGGCATAAGGACACCAATGAGCCCCAGGCAAATCTGCTACACCAGAATGCAGCAGGGAAGATTAGCATCTTCCCCAAACTAATGTGACTCCTGCTCAGCAACCTCCCATGCCTCCCTACAGCCGCAGGGATAGGATATGCCTGCGCTTCATGGTGAGGCAGAGTTTCCAAACTACATGTTCACCACTCCCCTCTCCCATGGAGAGCCAGCATGACTTGCCATTTCCTGAATCCTGCAAAAAAACAGGATTTCTTTCCCTGCAAAATGTCTATCTCTTAGCTTTAAAAACTCCTGTTAATGCTTTAAAACCCAGTCCAAATGTCCCCTCCCCTGGGAAGCTTTCTCTGAGCAACTCTCCATCTCAGTACTAACCTCCAGGCCACTGACTGAGCACATTATGTTTCCCTGTTTTCCCACAAAACACTGAGGTTTAGTGAGGTGTGTGTTGTTTCCCATTGTCTGCTATGCGCATCAGTCTTCTCTTTCAACTGAGGGTTTCTGGAGGACAGGGAGAGGGCTGAGTTTCATCCCTGCATCCCCGGGAACTGTTCAAGGGCCACGCTCTGGGCAGGAGCTCACAGATTGTTCATGGAACCTTCCACTAGGCACCTCTCAGTATCCCAATCCCAGATGGCATCTGGGGTTATTGCAGGCCAGCTGGGATACTCACACTACCACACATTTTGACCTTGACATGACTGTCATCTGACCTTACAAGGTCAAAAAGCACCATTCAGTCCACTCTGCAGAGAAGCTGCGCCAGCAGAGGGGAGTCAGAATCTGGCCAAACTAGGAAGCAGAGGTGGCCTCGAACTGAAAGCAGAGAACATTGATAATCTACGCACCGCTGCAATAGTAGGGACTCTGACGATATTTATAGTATTTTTCACCACTAACAGTAATTGTAACTACTATAGGAATTACTGTTTAAAAGTAATAAATATTACAAATAATAATCACTGAAATAATCTCTATTTTAAGGCTTCAATGTGCACTAGATCCTGTACTTTTTGACTTCTTATTTAATCCTCTGAGCAACCCTATAGACAGTTGTTCTTTTCCTGTCCTTACAGTTGGGGAGTCCACGGACAGAGAGGTTGAGAACTTGTTCAAGGTCACAAGCTAGTCTGCACCAGTGTGAAGAGACCCTGCCCTCCCAGCACCCTACACACTCATAATCACCACTAACAACGCCTGTCTCGGCTTTCTCTAGGCCAGGCACTTCATGTAACAACCTCATTGAAATGTGATTCACACGCCATACAATTCACCCATTCAGAGTTCAGAATTTAATGGCTTTTAGTGTAAGCACAGAATGTGCTACCACCGGCCCCACCGGCCGCAATCAATTTTATAAGACCTTAAGACACTTGAGCCACCAACCCCTACCCTCACCCTCCCCCCACTATAATCCCATTTTAAAGACAGGACTGAGGCTCAGAGAGCTTCTGTAACTTGTGTCACAACTGCAGGGGTTAGAAGCAGGGCTGAAACGTAGCCTTCCTGCCCCCTCCCCACACTACCTGCCAGGGGTCTACTCAGTGTAACCCACTAAATATGCACCGTCTGCAAAGGGTGGAAAATGGAACCATATGGTGACAAATCTTACCCGTGCAGCTGCTTTCATGCCAGTCCCATGACTCACAGGAACGCTGAAGGCAAAGAGGGACAGGCCGCACAGCCAAACTCCCACCACCCCAGTGCAGGGGCGGTAAGGCCCAGGGCTCAGGGCAACAGAGATGGCAGCAAGAGAGGCTGGCTGCCCTTGTGGAGGCTGGCAGTCCTGGTTCTAGATGCGCGCAGTGAGAAAGCCCCACAGAAAAGCAGGGACCCCACTCTGCTGACCCCGATCCTGCACCCCACGGACCCTCCAGGATGCACAAAGAACTGCCCCCACCCCAGTCTTCTATGTTCCTCCCAGGAATTCAGAGCCACAATCACTAACAGAGGGTCTTTTCTACACCTGTCCCCCAACTGGGGCTCCTGAGATAACACAAGCCCTCCCTGCCCCAGGCCCTCAGAGGATGGGGACCACTGAGCTTTGGCAGGACGGCTGCATTGACTGACGAAGATCCCTAAGGCTGGGATCTGAAGAGTGCTCCTGGGATTGCTGCTGCTGCCCAGGCACACTCCCATTCTGGGACTCTGTCAGCTGCCTCCACCTCCAGAGGAAACAATTTGCAGGTAGGACTGAGGCTCTCCGTAGTCCTTATTTCCTTCCCCAAATATCCTGAGTTGCTAGGGTCAATTGTTCTCTCTGCTGGCCAAAAGCTTAGCATTTTTTTTTTTATGTTTATAATGTTTGAACATCTTGCCACCTCCTCCAGGGAGCTTTCCTAGATGCCCTTTCCAAAATAAACTAGTCCTGCCTTCTGCTGCTGAATCATTCAAGATTATTTGTTTGCATTTATGTCTGAGACCCCATTAGCCTATAAACATCCAAGGCAGGGGTCCTAGTTTCCTCATTCCCGAGTCCCTCCCGCCTCCCTCCCTAGAATGTGACATACCAGGCCCTCCAGAAGAGCAGATAGGAAGTGAAGTCCCTTCCCTCACCTTTAGGCATTAATTAATCACAGTGCATAGAACTTTCCCAGTGTCTATCCCGGACCTATAGGTGAGTGACTGGGATAGAAGTGGAAAGGGGTAGCAGTCACTGGCTGCATTCCGGTTAGTAAAGAGGATGAAGCCACGAGCTGAGACACATGCTTCTCACCAGAGCAGACACGATGACGAGGGGCTGCAAGACTGGCCACACGGCCAAGAGAGGCGCTTGTTCAAAATCATCTTACGGCTGACAGGATATTCAACCATGAGGGTCACACTCAGGACTGGTGTCTTCTCTCTCTGCACCTGCAGCCCAGCCCAGGCCTGGCATGGCTCAGGCCCTGGACCTGACCAAGATGAAGGAGTCAACTATAGGTTTACAGGTGTCCCATTTCAAACTTCTCCAGGAAGCCCTATCCCATCAATGCCACAGCTGGAAGGTGTTCTGAG
>PVIJ01015964.1:0-34440 GCA_004024925.1 Scalopus aquaticus
AAAACAAAGCCAATAACCCAGTCAAAAAATGGGCAGAAGAACTCAAAAGGCACTTCTCCAAAGAAGAAAAGCAAATGGCCAACAGATACATGAAAAAATGCTCAACATCACTTATAATCAAGGAAATGCAAATCAAAACCACTATGAGATACCACCTCACACCTGTGAGGATGGCACACATTAAAAATACAGGCAACAATAAATGCTGGAAAGGATGTGGAGAAAAAGGAACTCTTCTGCACTGCTGGTGGGAATGTGAACTGGTCCAACCACTATGGAAAGCTGTATGGCGATTACTCAAACTGCTAAACATGGAGCTTCCATACGACCCAGCAATCCCACTTTTGGGAATTTACCCAAAGGATACAAAAACACTAATCCGAAAGGATACACGCACCCATATGTTGATTGCAGCACTGTTCACAATAGCGAAAGTACAGAAGCAACCCAGATGTCCAAAAATAGATGATTGGATCCAGAAGATGTGGTACATATACACAATGGAATACTATTCAGCATGGAAAGAAGATAAACACATGCAATTTGCAGTGACATGGATGGAATTAGAGGGGATCATACTCAGTGAAATAAGCCAGAAAGAAAGAGAAAAATATCGAATGGTTTCACTTATAATGGACTATAAGGAAACCAAATAGGAGAGAGACAATCAGTGGGGGGGGGGGGAGGCAAGGGGAGGTAAGAAAAGGGCACAAAATGGAATAAAAAAGAACACAAGCGACCATGGAGATGGATCACGGGTGAATTGGTGGTGGGTTACCCAAGGGGAATACAAAATGTAAAAGACATAAATAACAATAAAAAAATATATTTAAAAAACTGTACAATGTCCAGACCTGTGAACAGGTAATTGGAAAGGAGTTAACAGCAAGGTTGCAGCAATGGGAATATGACCCAGTTAGCTATCAGATGTTAAACTGTGGCATGAACTGTGGACAGCAGTATTTGCCAAAGGCTCCTGGTTTCAGAATACTCAAGTTCAGATCTGAGATTCTAACATACTATCCTTTCTCTATACTCTCCATAGTATCATAATGTACATTTTATTACTGTAAGCTATGCTACATTGCACTTTCTCAGAGTGATGAAATGCTAACAGCTTCAGCAGAATGTAGCAGAACAAAGGGAACAAAACCACAGATGAGCAGAAATTGGCACTCACTGCCTCCAAGGGCAGAGCGGTTGAATTAATCTTCTCCAAATGCAACTAATTGGATATTTGACTCCAAAGTAAATAGAGATAAGGCTTATTAGATTACAATATTCATAAGTGTGGAAGGATCAGCAAGAATGAGGGGTGGCTGGAATAAAGAGAGAATCTATTAAGAGTAAAGATTTAAACATGTTGAAACTTTGAGTAAGAAAAAAATATATAACTAATTTCCACATAACAAATTCTGAGCAGTGTCCTAATTATGTCTGCAAATGAAGGTTCAGTAATCTATGAAGTTAATTCCCCACTCCAGAAATGCTGGTACATCCCTCTCTGGAGGTATTAGGACACATTTGACTCCTCTGGGACAAGTACTATCCCACCTGTACTCTTTTATTGATTCCACAAATCTTGTTGCTCACCTACTTATAAGGTCCTCATCCAGCTCAATATCATGGGGAGTGTAATTCTGAACAGGAATCAAAATGACCTCTGTCCTAGGAAGAGATGTAGTAAATTCTACCATTGCTAAAACAGCGTCTCCTCCAAACAAATCTACCTGACTCCCCACTCCACTCTCACGCACCTCCTAGACACTGAACGCCTAGCCCTGGCCTCTATCTGCTTCTACAGACCTATTGTATGTAGGTTATTGTGGCTCCAGAGCTTGATTTCACCTGTCTAGCTGAATCCTGCCACATCCACTATCCTGGCATCTTCACGGCTACCCATATTCTAGTGTAGATTATTATATGCAAAGATAATTTTTTAAAATGACAGGTCTAATTAACCTGCATTGCAGCCAAATTAAGTTTTGCTTTGTTTACTTCTCAAAATCATTGGAAATCTGCCTAACTCCACTAGATTCACTGTTCCAAATTCATTAGAATGCATAGATATGTTTCAGTTCATAAATGTTCATAAAAGTGTGTGTGTGTGTGTGTGTGTGTGTGTGTGTGTGTGTGTGTGTGTGTGTATAAAATGCAGCCCATGTGTATATTCAGCATAAATCTCATAGCAGTGTTCTAGACAGCTTTTCTCCAGACTGGACACAAAAATACTTTTACTCTCACTTTGCAACTTACAAAAATAAAAATAATGCAAAGTTTCTTTTATAATCAGTTCACTGATGGTAGCCAGGCTTTGAATGTGTCTGATATTGTATCTCATTTCATACAAAAACTGTGCAGGGAACATTCACAGATTATGCACCTGCCCAGAGGGGGTGCGCTTTTGGTTTCTGACTTCCAAAACCAGATGTTGGGGTTTCCTGTCTTAGAACAGAGTTCACAGGGTACCTCCACATGTAATGGACTCATTTAGATTTCCAGGTGCAAAATCTCCATGAACCACCCAACAACCATCCACCAGGGGATCTCACATTTGAGGAGCTCTTATCCTAGGAACTTGTGAACCACTCCATTCCAGGAGCTTCTCTTAGGGGCCCAGGGAGCAAAAGGAACCCCAATACCTCCAGTTTAGCATCTTGCTAGCTACTTTGTTTGTGTGGTAAAAGCGAAACACCACAGTGCTGGTGTGGGAACTCGATCTTAATCACACAATTCCTAAATCTAATCGAGTAGTGCATGTTTTCACAAGCAACATTGGGCTCTGCAGCCCAAAACAGGGGGTATCAAATGCCACAGTAAGCAAAAAGATCCAAAGACCAAAGATCCTGCCTCCTTGGATCAATGTGCCTTTGTAGGTTGTGCTGCAGACTGGGCTGGGCGGGGATGCCTGAAAAGTACGACTCAATGGCACCAATGTAGGTGCTCAGTCCAGACCTGGGTTTGAAGTTTGCCATGTCATTTATTACATTCCTCAACCTTGTTGAGTTTCCTCACCTATAAATCTGAGATAATAACTCCTCCCTGACAGGTTCACCGTGACAAGAAAAAACAATCAATTTGGGGTACCTGGCACAGAGCAGGCGCTCAACAAATAGCAGCTAGCATTATTTTTCAATGCATCACAATGATAACCTCACTCTTGTAAGACTACCTTACCTATTTAGGATCATCTCTAAAAATACATTGCATCTTTAAAAGATATTTTAAATGATAATTACACTAGTCAACAAATTTTTACAAAAGTCATGTTACTGAAATAAAATTAGTCATTTCCTATCAATTTGTATGTGCTCAACACGAATATGACAGTCAAATTCTAATTTTGGCTCTAGGTTTTTTTTTTTTGTAATCTGCAATAAATTGATGTTTACAACACAAAATGCATGCCAATAAAAATAGGCCTATAGTTAATACCTGTAAAAAAATCAAGTCATAGACTACTTCTTAGACTTCTTCACTTGTCTCTTGCACAGCTGTTCAGGTGCATCTCTGGGGAGTGTCTAGCAGTAGTCAGCCAGCATTGTAGTGGGCCATTTTCCCCACTATCTTTGTTCCATTGATGCAATATCTTGATGAAAACATTCGCCATGTTCATTACTAACCATACCACAGTTTTCAGGGAAGAAATCCAGATGGGAATGAAGGAAGTGGATCTTTAGAGACATATTGCAGCCAAGTTTCTGATACTGCATCAGCATGTGTTCTACTAGTTCCTTGTAGTTTTTTGCCCTAACATTCCCAAGAAAGTTTGTAGACACTAGGTGAAAAGCATTCCATGCTTGTTTCACATCACCCTGTGGCAAGTTGTTGAACCGGTCATCTTTGAAGAGCTCTCAAATCTGAGGACCCACAAAAACTCCCTCTTTAATCTTTGCTTCGCTGAGTCGAGGAAAATTTTCATGCAGGTATCGGAAAGCTGGTGAGGTCCAGTCCATGGCTTTCACGAAATTCTTCATCAAACATAGTTTGATGTGAAGGGGTGGTAGAAGGATTTGGTGAACCTCGACCAGAGCTGGGTGCTAGATATTCTTTTCTCCAACTGCTACATTTTGTCTGCGAGTCCATTCCTTGCGCAAGTAGTGTAATTCACTTGCTCAGCTATCCCACTCACATAAGAAACACGTGTATTTTGTATATCCCTGCTGCAGTCCCATTAACAGGGCAGCTAGCTTCAAATCACCACAGATGTGCCAGCTGTACTTGTTATACTCAATGGAATTTAGTAGCTACTTTAAGTTATCGTATGTCTCTTTCATGTGGACAGCATGCACTACTGGAATAGATGGAAGACGGTTTCTATTGTGCAAAAGCACAGCCTTAAGACTCAGTTTTGAAGAGTCTAGAAATAGCCTCCATTCTTGTGAGTCATGAGCGATTTCTAAGGCATTCATGAGGCCCTTAAATTGGAACAGAATACCAGAGTACTTTCCTTTCTGAAGAAAGGCTCCAACTGCTGGTGGTGCTTTCGGTAGAAAGTAATTGTGACATCTTCTTCTAGAAGATTCCATTGTTGGAGTCTCGATCCTAGCAATTCTGCCTTGTTCTTGGATAAGTCCAAATCACAAACCAGGTCATTGAGTTCTTCCTGTGTTAGTCTGTGTGGGGTTGATGATGCACCACAGTGAAAATCTGGATCATTGCATGATGATGTAACAGAAGAACAGGTCAGCTCACCCTTGTCCTCATCAGATAAATCAAGAGAATATTCTACTGCAGGTTCTGGAATAGGAAGTCCCTCACCATGTGGAACTGGTCTCAATGCAGACGGAATATTTGGGTAGACTATTCTCGACTTCTTTTGCTTCGTTATTCCACCGGACAGAGGAGGGACCAAGCAGAAGTAACAGTCTTTTATATGGTTGCTTGGCTCTCTCCACACCATGGGGACTGCAAACGGCATTTATGGTCTTATACCATTTAACCACTGTGAAAGCTGTGTTGTACATGGAGCACAGCATATACGCAGGGCCCAAGACTTGTCTTGGTCACCAACCTTGCATCCAAAGCAAAGATGATAAGCCTTCTTCACTTAAGAAGTGATACTTTTCGTCTGGTTGGCAAACGTCACTTATCCATAAATAGAGCAGAAATTGTCCACGCTATTAACGCATTTTCGAGGCATTACTGTTCTGTATTGTGCCTAAATGGATAAAATAACAACAGTTCTATGGAACAGTAGCTTAAATTGTCTCGCACAAAGTCTGAAATATTTTCAATGCTCAACTTTTCCAAAAGGGCTTTATATAGTGCACTGCTGACATCAGCTTACTTCAGCAGGCACCTGGCAGTAGTATTGCATTGCATCAGAAAATGATGCAATGAACTCTGGATGATGTCTGCATGATGGTATTATGCACTGTGTTGCAATATTACATCATTCTAGGCTGATTTAGGATGTTGTTGCATGGTGAAACATATAAAAATGAATTATATGAAATATCTTCAAAATGAGAGCTAATAAAAAATTTTCAGGGTTATATTCATGTTCAGCACACCAAGATACTACAACTTAGGGCCTTTTTAAGTCAGTAATGATCTCAATGTTGACCAGTGTTATTAGTCATAGATTGTATTTTCCAAGTATATACTGACATAATTTGGGTCATTTATTCAGGACTGTGGGTAAGTTAAATTGTTGTTTTTCTATTTTTCCCACAGCATGCATATTTTATCTCCAAATATGCCAAAACCCTTAAGCTGCCTAAACTTGACTCATAGGAGATCCACCAGGTGTGATTAGTGGGAAAATGATAAGGTTTAGTGATTCTACTGTTTTGTTTGTTCATTGTTATTTTTGTTCATTTTGTCCATGGTGGGGGGGGGGTGGCTATCAACCAAAACTTTGTGTTTCCAAAGTGACAAGGGAGAGATATGCTGCGAGCACCATTATCCAGAAATACAAGGGTTTAGAAAATATACTTTACAAATGCAGGAGGGCTACCATGAAAGGTGAAGTATGAGGATGTGGGTCCTGTCTAAATTCAAGACTGTTTTTAAGGACCCTGCAGCAGCTCCCTGCAGGACAGTCTGGCCATCCGATTGCCAACTCCTGCCCCACACAGCTAAAGGAATCTGGAAGAAATTCTGATTGTGGAAGATTTTGATACAGTCTACTAGAGAAGTGAGATTTTTTAAAAATATATCATTTATTCTATTAGGATATTCAGAATCTTACAGAATAAAAAAGAAAATAAACATGTAAGCAATAATGTCCCCTAAAATATTTGCCTTGTTTGTTTGAAGATTAATTAGAACAAATACAAAGACTTAAATATAAAGCCAAGAATTTCAGAGAACAAATGGTTTAGTGGCCTGGGCAGTGTGGGAAACCATGGCCATCAGGAACTTGCTAAAAAGACTTGGTACATTTTTCTTCAGTGAGAAATTCAAGAGTGTTTTATGCCCTTCGATGAAAATGTGAAGTCTCAACAGGTTTAGCTCCCATTTCCAATAAGCATACCAAAGACTGGATGTTGTCACATATGTCACTAAAGCAAATTCTAAATTTGATTACCTTTTTCTTCAACATTTTCATACGAAATGTTTCAACTAGGCTGCAAAAGCAAATAAAATGGTATTATAAACCCTCATGGACCCATCACCCAGCTTCAAAAATTAACAATTCACAGTCAATCTTGCCTATCCCCCTCTTCTTCCCTGTCCACCGATTATTGTGAAGCAAATACCACTTAATTATGTCACTTCATCCATAAACATTTAAGCATGCATTGTTTAAAAATTAGAATTCTACTCTCACACCTAACCACAATACTGTTATACCATCAGAAAACATTTTTAGTTCTATCTTGATGTCATTAAACATCCAACTGACAATTTTTGCAAACTTATCTATAAGTTAATTACACGCAGGTGAAGCATTCACATGAAAATGATAGCTGCCATAGTTGGAGACCAAGATCTTCTAGAGTTAAATTATTGATGGTAAAGAGTGCCTTGCATAGGCTTCAAAAGCAAGTTTATTTCCGCAAAGAAAGCAATCCACTTTTAGGAGCATTTGCTTTCCCCAGTGAACTTAAACAGCACATTTAATCCATCCACTTAACTGAAAGTGATGGAGTGCCTGCACATGGAAAATTGAAAGCATGTTATTTTTAGTCTCAAGTTGTAGAACTCTGTATCTACCCAAGAAAACATAGAAACCTAATGAAGTCAGCCTAGCCAAGTCAGCAGTTGGCTAATTTGTTGGTTTTACTAAAGAAAAACTATCTGAGGTTTTTTACTGGTAGTTTAGAAAAATCAGGAATATAAACTAGTGAGGTTCCAAACACTAAATACACATGAATGCCGAGTTTGCATCTACAGTATGTTAACAATCTAGATCGTGTGTGTATGCGCACACGCGTGTGTGTGTGAGTTCTATGCAATTTTATCACAAGTACATTTGTGTAACTACCACCACGGTCAAGACACAGGATAGTTTCATTACAAGATCCCTCATGCTACCACTTTATAGACAGACTGGGTTTTATATTTTAAGGTATGATTCATGAAAACACCTGCATCAAAACCATCTGGGGAGAAGGCCAGGTGTTGCTTATAAATTCTGGGGCCTCACTCAAGAACAGCTGAGTCAGAGGTGCCACAGGCTGGATCTAGAATTTGCATTTTAACAAACTGCCAAGTAATTTTTATTTACACTAGATTTGTTGAGAACCTCTCATATTCACTATTCTAGCTATAGTATATAATTTACTTAAAAGTGGGACTGAAGAGATGCAGAACACGTAAATTAAGTTGCAATCAGAATTGTTGCTACTAGACCTAATGAATCTATTCCAAGCTCAAATGGTAAGGCTACTTTGGATTTGGGGGAGAAATGAAATATCTATGTGGTTTTATCCAGAGTCAACTAAAATTACAAACTTTAGACTGCCAATTCCTAAATACACAATATAAAACAAATCTTTGTTAGTTCCTGCCTGGGCACTGCCCTAGGAACTTTATCATCACAAGGTTGAATCCTCACCATAATTCCATGTCATGAGTCTAAAAGGTCCACATTTACAGATAAAGAAACAGGTTCAGAGAAACAACATGCCTGACAGACACACAGCTGGTAAGCAGTTGAGCTGGGATTAAAATACAGGTATGTCTGACATCAATAGTCATACTCTTTCTATAATACAGTATGATCTAAACATGAAAGAGGGGGAAAGTTCAGTTAATTTGATTTGAACACTCACACTCTCGAAATTTCCTATTTTTGTGATTAAAACTTATCTTCACTAAATTTTGCTATTGTTGTCACCATTTTTGTTGGTGTAAGGAAAATGGAGTAGCTCAGGCTTTTTTCTGCCTTCCCACTACTCTATGGCCACACCTGCAGTCTTGCATTCCGCCTAGGGCTGTGTTGTCCACATGGACGCCTGGGGCCGAGAGGTGGGGGTGCGGGGCACACACACCTATGATTATGGACACCTCGACCCAGAGAGCACAGAGCATGCACATACGTAAATCCGGATGCCTGTGCCCAGAAGCAAGTGATAAAAGGGGGCAGGCTCACTCTGAGGCTAGAGGGCTCAGTGTTGTCTCCCTGCCTGCTGGTATGTCCTCTGATTCAGCATTGAAGGTCTATAAAATGATACCGAGGGCTCCAAAATTCTTTCATCTGCAAGAATTGACAATGAACCTATCCGGCCTGGGATGGTTGCACAACAGTTAGGAAGCAGGATTATGATAGGACTGGGCAGCACCATTCAAAATATCTGTTACCAGACTGACACAAAGTACAGAATTGAGAGTGAGCATTTAGAGATGTCCATCGCAGTTTGACATTGCTGTGACATCCAAGTGAGTGATTAGTGGATCTACCTCCTGGAAGAGGCCAATTCAGAATGCTAAACACGCATGATGAGTCCCATGTGGCTTAAGCCACAGGCTGCTCATAATTTGCAGGACCATGTACTAGATTGTGATGGATTGGGAACAAAAAACTGGTCCTTCCCTATGGATCACTTGAAACATACTGAGTTCTGCAACTGAGAATTTAAGCATGTAATGGACGGATTTTGCTTCCCATCTGCCCAGAGTGCAGGGTGGACGTACCTCTTAAAAGCAGACCAACCTCTTAAAAGCTGCATGAGCCTAATAAAGAGCCCACGGCTGTCATCCTTGCTGACACACCAAAGTTTTCTCACACCATATTCCTAGATATGGTCCTTGACACATCTGCTCACAAAAATGTCCATGTGCAACGCCAGTTGGACATGGAGAGCAATCAAAGGGCAGAATTCACTCCCAGATCCCTCACACGCGACTCACATCTGGATTGGAGTGCTAATGTTCCTCTATGGGCAGTTTCTTTTGTTGTTATTGCTGGTCTCTCCTTTGTTCCACTTTTATTTTCAGTACAGAAACCTTCTGATTTGGAATCTGACCCCCCCCCATGTCTCCCCTGTCCAATTCTCCTCTCTCCTTTTGCCTAACGTGCAGATCTAGAGCACCAGCAGCATCGCTGCAGCAGCTGTAATACACCATAAACTCACGCATCAAACAGCATCAGAGACTCTTCATTAACTATTTAACTCCTAAAAACTTCTTAAGGTACATATAACTATCCCATTTTTTATAAGAAGGAACCAAAGTTTAAGAAGGTTATTTTCTCTGGGTAACAGCTAGTAAGAGGCAGGACCAAGATCTGATTTCAAATTCTGTTTTTTAACCCCATCAGATAAATAAAGATTGAACATTATTAACATCTCCATGTAGTAAGTACTAAATCTGTGCACTTTATGGAGAGAAAACTGAGACACATAGAAGGTCAGATACCTGGTAATAAGACAAGTAAGTTCTCATGACTCAGAGCAAAGACCTTCAGTCTAGTGCTCATTTAGAGATTGTGTTTTTCCTTTTCTACTATACACAACTACATTACTTTTACTACATAATGGAGATTCACTGAAGCCGAGTATCTCAGAAAAAGGCAACACCAAACAGGACAACTTCACTTGATGCTATGAATGCTTAAAGCTTCTACATTGTGCTTTTAATTTGATTAATATTTCATTTCAGCTCCTTGCAGGTGAAAGCAAAATGAGGTTGTATATAAAAAGAAAACTGAACTATAAGGAACAGATAAAAATAGAATGTTAGTTTTCAAAAATGATAGTATATCAAAAATTCTATGTTCACAGTGAAAATATCATCATATAGCACTTTTATGGGCATTGGGAGATTTTTGAGGCATAGAAATTTAGTCTTCATTAAATTTTCAACATCAATATGGAACATAGAGTCCAAAAATGACACTCTAAAAATAAGCCCTAAACATTTTCTCTGTGTATTTGTGTGCATGTATATTTTGTTTTTCTCACAAGCTGGCAATCCATTATTTTTTCCAGCCACTTGGGTAGGAAGGCAAGATTGCTAATTCGGCCTTCCTACTCCAGGATCCCAGAACAGTTCACCTCTCTCCTCCTATTGTTCCCACTTTTCTGATGGAGCCAGGTATTCAGTGCAACCCCTACAAAGTAACTCTAGAAATAAAATTCATCTGAAGAATTTTATTCAGGGGTGGAAGGATCCTAAGATACTTTATTACATTTTAATGGTTTTTGTTTCATTGTTCTAATTACTAATCTTTTTAATGACCATTTGTTGACTTAAAGTTCACCTTGGGCCTCCCTGGTGGCTCAGTGGTTGAGTGCTGCACTGTGGAGCTGTCGGCAGCGCGCGATGCGAGTTCGACGCCCAGCCAGGGAGCAATCCCACATGGTGCGGCAGACCTCTCTTGCCTCGCCCGCTGCTCCCCTCAGCAGTGTATTTCTGATCTGCCTGTTCTGCTCCCCACTCTGTCTCTGGTGAACCCTCTCGCCGCCCCACACCTCTGACCTGTACCCCAGCTTGTATGTATAAATAAATAAATCTTCAAAAAATAAAAAGTTCACC
Organism: Scalopus aquaticus; assembly: GCA_004024925.1. Taxonomy (NCBI): domain Eukaryota; kingdom Metazoa; phylum Chordata; class Mammalia; order Eulipotyphla; family Talpidae; genus Scalopus; species Scalopus aquaticus. The sequence continues at coordinate 10,930 of PVIJ01015964.1, forward strand.
TTAAAGTGTAACCCAAACTTGGTCTCCCAACCTTACTAAATCCCATCTCCTTCCACCACTCCTACCTCCAGCTCCAGCTGTTTGAGGGGCAATGCAAGTACATGGAGTCTGCCAGGCACCATGATGGAAAGCCCTTTATCAGAAGGGAATCCAATAGGGTTTTTACTGGTTGGAATCTACAATAGTGATTTTCCATTTTGTAAGAGAAGCTGGTAGCTCAGGAAGGCACACATGATCCTGCTGTGCCAGAGGCAGGAGCAGCAGTGCGGTGGGCACTTCCCGGGAAAGCAGGTAAAAGTCATGTGGGAAGGGCGGGTGCATAACCAGGGGCTCGGAGCACCACACATTGCCACTCACACAGTCTTCCCTCCTCCCTGTGAGCTTCCTGTGAAGAGAGGACCCTCAGGAGTTTTGCTTTGTTGTTGAGAGCAACAAGAGAAAGAAGAGAGATTGTATTTGCATGATCAGGCCACATATCATGGTGGGGCTATGCCTGTGACCTCATGATTACGATTATTAATGATGATTACTGATAGACGCTAACAAAGAGGCGGTCTCTGCAAGGTGGTAGATAAAATCACCTTGGGACAATGAGCAGCTGTACCCAAGCCCATTTTCACCTCCAAGGTCAGTTACATCCTTCTTGGGTTGTTCCAGTGGGACAGAACCCCTCTCCTGGTTGGATCTCCCCTACACTTGGCCAGGTGGCATCTGGACAGCCCCCAAGGTTTTTTTGACTCTGAAAATTTCCAGGAGTCTTAATAGAGAAGCATTTGTGCCTCAGGGGGATTCTGCATCCTCTGATGGCTGAGGAGATGGAGATGGGGATGAGGCAGGGCTACTCCCTTCTTTTCCCCTGATATCTCACGCCACCCTCTATTCAAATCCTATTGACAGGGGCTGCTCTGTTGAGTCTCAGGCAGCCCTAAACCAGATGCAGGTGTTCATTGCTCTATTCCCCAAATGCTCTCAAACTTCAGGAAACCATGTTGAACTTCCCTTCAAACAATCTTCTCCTGTCATCTGTCCTTCTTCTACATCACCCAACCTGTACTGATTCTCCTGCTATCCCTTGCACTTATTTGGAGAGGCGAATGGCTATTTTCCAAGAAAACAGGCCACCTCTCCAGGTTTGATTCCTTTCCTCAGCTCTTTTCTTACATAGTCTGGGATAGGAAGTGCATACCAGTTCCAATGTAGCTGGTGTGGTTTTGGGGGTGTTTTTTTTTTCCTTATCTATTTTGCTTTTTACACATTTGTGGCTTTTAACATGGAAAAGCACTACTATTTTTATTATTATTATTATTATTATTATTGTTATTGTTATTATATCTTTTACATTATTGAGTATTCCCTGTAGGTTACCCACCACCGATTCACATGTGAACCGTCACCATAGTCCCTTGTGCTCTTTCCTCCCCCGTTTTGAGCCCTTATCCTCCCCCTCCCTCGCTGAGTGTCTCTCTTGTATTTGGTTCCCCTATATTCCTGCTATTAGTGAAACCATTCAATATTTTTCTCTTTCCTTCTGGCTTATTTCACTGAGCATGATCCCTTCTAGCTCCATCCATGTTGCTGCGAATTGCATGTGTTTCTGGATGGTTCTTGACAGGAAGCTGTCTGTCTTCCAATGGGGTCAGCTTGCAGAAAGCACTATGGAATTAGAACAGGTGCAATGAAGACTTCCCTTCTCTATCAGGTTTGTTGAAACCACAGGGTAATAGGAAAAGTTTCTTCAGGCATCCTTTACACAGAGCTAAGGCCCTTTGCAATTACTATGCAGTGCATTTTAATCATCCCAAACTTAGACCTCTGTTTCCTATGTCCTTCCTGTTGGTTCATCACCCAAAAGTAGAAGGGAGCTCACACTTTGGACTTCTTTAACAAGGCTTCAGGCTTTCCTGAGGAACCAGATTGACAAAATTCCTCCATTTTCCATTCAGGGCCAGTTTCACAGGTGAGTGACCAGGAGAAGTGCACGGAACCCTAGGCTTATCGGCCCATTGTTCTGCTGTTGCTGCCCTGAAATTCTTGGTAAGTTCTGGAAAGGGGCCCCTGCGTGTTCACCTTGCACTGGACCCTGTGAATTATGTAGCCATCCTTCTGGCACTTTTATATTCCACAGGGCCTCAGGGTCTCCAGGTAAAATGAAGACTAAAATTGATGGAAGAAAAGTCAAGATTTTTGGTCTGAAGAATTGTGGTAGGAAAACAGAAGGCAGGAGATGCAGGGAAGCAAAATGGTCAGCAGTGTGTTGATTTTCCTTCCTCTCCTTCCCTGGAATGGAGCCCAGAGTGGGGGAGGAGTGTTAGGCAGTGTGGAAGAGCCAGATGGAAGAGGGATTTCAACTCCCAGTGCAAGAAATTTGGCAGGAGACTCAGTCTGCCCCTTCTGAGAGGGGACTCAACCCAGGAAGTAAAGTTGGTGTTGTGATGCGATTAAGCAGCAGACCTGACGCTTGGTTCTTCAGGCCAGTCTGGCTCCTGTATCCTGTGGATTAGAATCAGTTGTTCCCTTGCTCCCAGAGGCAGACCAAAAGTCTCCAGTGGACTCCAATTCAGCACCCCTCCAACCCATCCTGGGTCTGCCATGAGACTCACTGTGCTTTCAAGACGCACACACAACTCCCATGAGGGAGGCTGAGCTTGAAAAGGCCTGACCAAGGAGCTCCAGTCACCAAAATCTAGGTGATTTTGGGTGGGCGTAAGGGCCCCAGCAATCTGTCACAAGGTTGCATGAGCCACCTCCTAGCATAACCAGAGGTCATGTCAGAGAGGGGTACAGAAATAGAAAATGCAAGCAGATCTAAAGGGCATATTTTAAATGGTAGTCCAGATAGCTTATTGTGAGGTGACAACTATTTCTTACCCTCTCCTTTGTAGGTGGGAGTTTGTAAGGAAGCCCAGATTGATTACAGGGGAAAAAAAATGGAATTAGATTTCCTCTCTCCACATAGGCTCACAACACTATTGTGTTTTATGTTGTTCCAAGTGTTACATTAAAGTTTTAATTATCTATTACAAAGAACACAAAGATGATATGTGTAAGTAAAATCCATACACATAACCCCAAAACTCTGTTCATCTAGTAATTCCAAATTTTTCCTTACCAAATTTTATACTTCACATATTTTCAGCAGTTTCATGTAAATTACTTTCATGTGCATTGTCATATTTGACCTCAAAACCTCCCTGCAAGGCAGATAGGAAAGGTACCATTGTCAATATTTTGCTTTGGATTTGGGGTGCTAAGGGGCCATGGGCCCAGTAGAAGCAATACCACACCAGGAAGTCAGGTTAGACTCCACATTCAGTGCTCTTTCAACCATACCATTCAGGACTCTTTGGTAACTTACAACAAGAATGCGAAACGTGATAAATGTACATATACCTTCCTCTTTCTTTCCCCAATAACCTACCCTCCTTCCCGGTCAGGAAACTTTTCTGGGCAGCTGCTCTATTTACTATTATATTGATTTCTGCTCTTTTATTATTTCTTTCCTTTCGGTATTTTAACTTCATTTTCTCCTTTTAGTTAGTCTCTCCAGATGGAAACTGAGGTATTTGACTTGAGAACTTTTTTTCTCTTTTAAGCATTTAGTAAGTAAGTAAGCAAAAAAGTAAGCATTTAGTGCCACAAATTTTCCTCAAAATACCACTATAGGTGCATCCTACACATTTTTATATGTGGCATTTTCATTTATTTTTTTCTTCTCCTTTATTTCAGTTAGAATTTCTAAGAAGAAATTTTTAGAAGTATTTTACTTAGTTTCCAAATATTTGAGGATTTTTGGATACATTTCTATAAATGATTTCCAATTTAGTTCCATTGAGAATGGAAACATACTGTGCATGACATACATCTTTTTATTTTATTTTCAGATTTGTTTTTATGCTTAGAGTATGATCTATCTTGGTAAATATTTTCTGTGTGTCCTGCTGCTTTTGTAGTAAATGTTTTACAAATATCAATTAGGTTATTATTGACCATAATCATGCTAGATTAATAGTATTCAAGTTTTCTTGATTTATGTACTTGTTCCATCAATTATTTAGAGGGATACTGAAATATTTCACTATAATTGTGAGTGTTTTCCCTTTGCAATTCTACCATCTTTTGCTTCATTATTTTAAAGTTTTGTTATTAGATCCATAAATATTTACCATTATCTCCTCTTGTTGAATTTGCCCCATTATCATTATGAAATTATTGTCATTATTCCTGGAATTAGTCTTTGTTCAGAAATCTTTGTTTGATATTAATATAGGTAGGCATTTGAATTTTCTTTTTTTCAGGTTTCTGTGTGGTAAAATACACATAACATAAAGTTTACTATCTTAACTATTTTTAAACATACAGATCAGTGATATTAAATGCATTCATAATATTGTGCATACCTTTTTAACTCTTTTTAGCTTATAAAACTGAGACTAAATCCTCTACACGATAACTCCTGTTCCTGCCCCTCCCAGTCTCTGGCAACCACCATTCTACTCTCTGCTTCTCTGAGTTCGAGTTTTCTTTTGACTGACATTTCATAAGAGGATTTTCCATACTTTTACTTTAAACCTATTTGTACCCATGTATTTAAAGTAGATTCAAAGCACCATATTTTTTAATCACCATAGCTTTGCAATATATTTTGAAATCAGGTTGAATAATCTTTCTCAAGATTGCTTTGGTTCATCAGTCATTTGTGTTTTGCCATGAATTTTATGATTGTTTTTTCTACTTATGTTGGGTGATAGATATTTTTGTATTTCTCCATATAGTCTTGAGTTTTTTTTCCTAAGACATAGTTCAAGTACTGAAACAATTTGATTATTTTTTGGTCTTGATTTTCAGATTTATTAGGCAGGGCCAGACAGCATTTATTCTAGAGCTAATTATTTCCTACTATTTGAGGCAAGACTTAACTGCACACTCCTCCCAGGATTTATGAAATTTTTCAGCTGGCTGGCAAAAATTGGCACTATTTCCAGTCCTGTGTGAGTCTCAGACTCATGTAATCCTTTTGGAAGTTCTTTCCCTGTTCCTGGGTAGTTTCCTCTCATGTATGTATGATCACTACTTTACTGAAAAACTCAAAGGGGGTCCTTTGCAGATCTCTTGAATTCTCTCTGTATACATCTCTCCTCTCCAGTACTGTGCCCCCTGAAATATAGCCAAATTGGTTTCTCACTGTCTTTTGCCTGAAACCCAGGGTTTTGAGAAGAGTGACTGGATATATTTTATCCAATTTTTAATAGTTTCAGGAAAATGGCAAAATCTGGTTCCTCTTACTCCCTGGTTAGAAGTAGATATGATATCTTTTCCCACCATTCTTTTTTTTTTTAAAGATTTATTTATTTATACATACAAGCTGGGGTACAGGCCAGAGGCGTGGGGCGGCGAGAGGGTTCACCAGAGACAGAGCAGGGAGCAGAACAGGCAGATCAGAAATACACTGCCTAGGGGAGCAGCGGGCGAGGCAGGAGAGGTCTGCCGCACCATGTGGGATTCTCCCTGGCTGGGTGTCGAACTCGCATCGTGTGCTGCCGACAGCTCCACAGCCCAGAGCTTAACCGCTGCGCCACCAGGGAGGCCCTCCCACCATTCTTGATGTGTATACATTTATGTGAGTTCTCTTGGCCGGAAAAAAAACAAAACAAAACTCTGTTTACTTTCTAGAAAATCCTAACATGATTTCATAAATCCTACAAAGGCATAAAATCACTCAGGGATATCCAAAGACTGATGATGGCTATAGTCAAGAAAACTTTTTAAAAAGTTATTTTCAAAGTTTAAATAATGAAGACTTAGAACAAAAATTGCTTACAAAATTAACTCTCAGGAAGAGTAAATTACTACAATTATTTCCAATGTGTGCTAGTTTGTAAAATATTAAAGCTCTCTATTGTACACCAAAGTATGTACCTTGTACAACTTTTATATACTCATCAACACATACCTAATCCTCACACTTACAGAGACCTGGAGTCAATGAGGCAGATTTTGAAAACACCTATCATCAGTACATATTTTTAAACAGACACAGAGAATTTTCCCTCAAGTAGAGCACAGATTGATGTTAGATCAAAATAAAATGTCTTGTGAAGGAACTATTTCAGCAGGAGAGGACTACTGCATAAATGTTGGCTAACCCCCCATAAGCATAGCTACTACTAATACTTCAGTGCTTTTGGTTGTCAGCAACAAAAAACATTTCATGCCTTCTAAAAAATGGAATTTGTTCAATAGGGTATTCAGATACTCACAGAGCCAATTTGAAAACTATAATGGAAACTAGGCTGGAAGGAAGAGATTTGGGAGGTCAGAGCTACTGCTGCATATTATAAGAACAATACAGTTGGAGGGAGGGGTCTTTCCTGCCACAGCTGCCAACCCTTACTACCTGTGGAAAGAATTCAAGCCAGCAAAGCGTTTTTATATCAAGTTTCAAAGTCTCCAACAAGCGTATCCAGTAGGACAAATCTAGCTTATGTGCCTGCATGCTTGCTGTTGGGGTTCAGAGAGCACCAGAAACTTTGCTTTTCTCAAAGAGCCACCCAGAGGTGGTTTGCCTGAACAAAGAGAATATGTTCAGATGTTGCACAGTAAATAAAACAACAAAGGTCTACTATATCTATCTTGTGATAACTTTCATTTTTATTCTGTCAAAAAAGAAATTATCCAACACTTGAACATGGGACAAAAGGATTATTGAAAATGCTTTCTGTATAGTAGTAGGCATTGTTTAGCAGGCCTGACAATGGGTTACCTGCTTTTCTAGGTATTTGTTCCTTTGTTCACCTTAATACTTGCTATTGATTCAGATATTTTACAACTCTGTATAGGTAAATTGCAGAAAACAGAGTGATACAACTTGTCTCACAGCAATGTAAATGGTTAGTCCAATGATACAAATAATTTCTATCTAAAAGAGTAGAGAACCCCAAAGTTGTAGTTTTTCTGTCTTACAAGGCATTAATCACTTTCTAAATCTAAATTTAAATCTTATCCAAACATTCTTTCTCACAATTAATATAAACACATCAGTTTCTCCAGTTGTCTCTGATCCACCTTCCCATCTTCTAGGTCTATCAATAATGAGTTTATTAGTTTTGACATATTTTCACTTTATATTTGTGTAGGTTGTGTTTTTAACATCTTAGAATTTAACCTTAATAATATTTTCTTCCAGTAATCAAAATACCAATTACAACTGATACCTTATATTTTTTAAAATTTATTTATTTATGCTTACAAGTTGGGGTACAGGCCAGAGGAGTGGGGTGGCGAGAGCGTTCACCAGAGACAGAGTGGGGAGCAGAACAGGCAGATCGACAGAAATAGACTGCTGAGGGGAGCAGCGGGCAAGGCAGGAGAGGTCTGCTGCTCCATGTGGGAATCTCCCTGGCCGGGCATCGAACTTGCGTCGCCACTGCCAACAGCTCCAGAGCACAGAGCTTAACCTCTGCGCCACCAGGGAGGCCCTGATAACCTATTGTCCCTACTACTTCTACTAGCTCATTTCTGGATGAAAATATAGAGAAAGAAATTCAACTAAGACATTCGAGAGACTTAAATCTAACATGAAAAGAATATTAAATTCAGAGGCAGAAGGGCATGGTGATTATTAAGAATGCAAATTTAGGGCCAGAATAATTCCTATGTACTGACTTTATAATCCTGGGAAATATACTCAACCTTTTTTTGCATAAGTTTCTTCTTTTATAAACTTTTTATAATATTTATGAAACTGATTAAATGATTATCTATAAAGAAGTTAGATTAATTTTTGAAAGGTACTTAAAGGTTTGTTTCACTGGTGAACAGAGTTGTACTTTTATAGATATGATTGTTTTTAAAGTGGGGATTCTCAAACATGAAGCCACTTCTAAAAACAAATATATCATTGGGAATCCTCTGCACTGTTTTAAATTATTTTTATTAAAAATTTTTCTAAAGGGGCCTCCCTGGTGGCGCAGTGGTTGAGCGCTGCGCTGTGGAGCTGTCAGCAGTGCACAATGCGAGTTCAATGCCCAGCCGGGGAGAATCCCACATGGTGCGGCAGACCTCTCCTGCCTCGCCCGCTGCTCCCCTCAGCGGTGTATTTCTGATCTGCCTGTTCTGCTCCCCACTCTGTCCTTGGCGAACCCCCTCGCCACCCCACGCCTCTGGCCTATACCCCAGCTAGTATTTATAAATAAATAAATCTTTAAAAAAAATTTTTTTTCTAAATATGTATAAGCATAAGACAAATATGTTTTGAGTACCCACTATGTTCCAGACACTATTATAGGCATTAGAGACAGACTACATCCCTTACCTCAGGAAATTTAAAACATGGTGAAATTACAATTATAAGTGGACCAGACCACTGATCGTCTACATTTGGTATTATTCAAGACAAAAAAAAAAAAATAGTAAAACCAGAATTGGGGAAATGTATGAATACTTGTAATCAGTTGTCTTTCATAAGTTAAAAGGAAAGCACATGGGTGAAAACTTTTGAAAAGAACCTAGAAAGGTATCAGTGTTCATGCTGTTAATTGTCCTGGAAAAAGGTTAGGCCAGGGAAGGGGGGCAGAAAATTGGGATTCAGAAAGCAGGCCTTATAGGTCAGGTAAAAGTGGCCTTTTTTCCTGGTTCCTATTAACCAGATTTGGACTGTTTAGCAGTTGTTTACATAGTCCATTCTGCATTGGAAACCACTTTAAGAATATATGAAAATGTTTAAAAATTGGGGAAAGAAATTATTGGCTCTACAATATGAAAAGTGCTAAATCAATATTAATAGATGTTTAATTAAATGCCTACAAAATGTGACATTGTGTCAACAGTGCTAATTGCTAAAATTAGTGCTCATTAAAATGTCATTACATTTAGAAATAATTAATTGGTCAGATTATCTCATTTTGCAAGAATTCTCAAATATATTCAATTGCCAAGAAATCATTGCCAATCATAAATTAAATGAGTTGCCAAGTAATTTCCAAAAGAAACCTGTAAAAATACTTTCATATAGTCAGTATTAAATCAATGTAGTGTATGAGTATGTATCAATCTGTCTGATAGGGAGTAGAATATGGTCTTCAAAAGTTTAAGAACATACAAGCAACAAAGATCTTGAATGTTAACAAAGGTCTGTTTGCCCACAGTGCTTTGAATAATGGGAGTGGGTGTGTAAGTATTCTCACAGCCATACTGAAAGCATGTCCAGCATTATTATGGGAGGGCATTAGCAAGAGACCTCCACAACCACTTTAAACCTATACAATGTCTTTATGTGATTCAGGAAAAGGAGACCCTTCTAAGAGTGTAGCCCTGTCAAGGCACAGAATTTGATGAGCTGGGAGTGGAATAGATCTCATGCCTGAAGTGTCTTCTACACTAGATGCTACTATTGAGGACACAATGTGTATGCACTCTGGGTAGCCAGAGGGTGGATACTCTGTGAAAATGTTGGATACTGTGTAGTCATATTTGGCTACTCTTTACATCTCCTTCCCTTCCACAGTCCTGAAATCTTCAGCAAATTTTGACCTGGTCACTACCTTGCTGTAGGAACTGATAGAAAAGTCATGTGCCACACTTGAAATAAAAGATCAGGAGTCCCTTCTCTGAGGTCAGAATGGTATAACTAAAGATAACTGTGTGCTATAAAGTGGGATTTGGTGAGAGTCACTGCCAGACAAAGCAGATTGTACCAGAGCCCAAAAGCAAGGGAATCCATTCTAAATAACTGGGGGATATGTATGAGCATGGAGTATAATAATCAGGTGAATGTGGTCCAAATTTACTTTGTAGTCACATGTTAGTGAAGCCAAAGACTAGGATGATAACTTTTTTCCTTGACAGAGGCTCTATATAACAAAAAAATTCAAACAGAATAAGTGTTCAACAGAAAATTAAAAAAATAGTTGCTTTCCTTACTTACACTCTAATATATTAATTACTCTACATGTACATAATCTAAACTATTAAGACAGAGTTGGCAGAATGGATAATAAAACACAGCTAATATACATGTTGTTTATGAGAAATTCACTTCCAGTTCAACAACATGTAGGTAAAAACTAAAAATATAGGAAATAATATGCCATGAAAATACTAATTTTGAAGAGTAGAAGTGACTATTATAATATCCAGTAAAGTAGACTTCAGAGAAAATAACCAGACAAAGAAGGACATTACATAATAATTGAAGGATCATTCTACCAGGAAGCAATGTTTATCCTAAATATGCACTCACCAAATACTTATCAAAGTCACTAGTAAATATGAAACAAAAGCTGGTAGAGATGAATGGAAAAATAGACAAAGACCACAGTTATTGTTGGGGACTTCAATACCCCCCTCTAACCAACAGATAGGCTACTAGACAAAAAATCAGCAAGGATACAAAATTTCTAAAAAATAATATTGTAGAACATTGACACTGGAGTTCAGATAGAGGGTAAGTATGTAGTTATGTATAATAACTATATGTTATATAACTACTTTAAATAATTATAAATATTATAGGCATTACTTAAAATATTTTGAAAAGAATTCACATATATCTACAACACCACAGTCAGAAACAGAATACATTTTTAAATCACCCATGAGCATTCACTAAGATAGAACATCTATGGCCATAAAGCAAATTAAACAAATTTAAAAGAATTGAAATCTTGTCATGCATAATGTGCATTCTCTGACCACACTGGAATCAACTAGAAATCAGTAAGAATAAAAACAAGACAATTTCTAAACATGTGAAAATTAAGCAACAAACTTTTACATAATTTATGGTTCAAAGGTAAAGTCTCAAAGGAGATTTAAAAAAATATATAACATATTAAAATATGTAAATACAGCCAAAGCAGTGTTGAGAGGAAAATTTATTGTACAAAAATACTTACATTAGAAATGCAGACAATTCTCAGATCTATCAAGAATATAGAAATAGGAGAGCAAAACCCAAAGCAAAAAGGATGAAAGAAAAATAAAGATAATATTGGAAAAAAATGAATGTGAAAATAGGCAAACATGAGAGAATCAATGAAATCATCACAGAAAATTAATAAAATTGATAAGCCTCTAGCAAGACAATGAAAAAAAAAAAGAGAGAGAAAAGAGAAGGAATACAAGTCACCAAAAAGTATAAGAACTAGTCAAGTATAAAACAATAGAGATCCTGTTGCTATTATAAAAATTAAAAGAGGACACTATCTAAAGTTTTATGCATATAAATTCAACAACTTAAAATAGAGGGACTAATTACTCAAACTACAAACTGCCAATTCAGCCAAAATGAAATAGGTAATATAAATAATTATATAGCCATTAAAGAAATTGAACTGATAGTTTAAAACCTCTTGCAAAATAACTTTTTAGGGTGTTATTAGGGTCAGATGATTTTGCTGGAGAAGTCTACTAAATATTTAAAGAAAAATTAACTCCAATTTTACACAATCTCTTCTGGAAAACAGAGGAACAGGGAACACTACCCAGTCATTTTGTGAGGTCAATCTCATCTTCATAACAAAACCAGAAAAAAAATACAACAGAGGATGAAGTAGTGAATTTTTAGGATTTTCTAATAACTACTACATCAAAATGCTTTTTTAAAGCTTATCCAGTAAGATATAAGGATATACTTTTTAAAGGAAATTTGCCTTCCCAACTTATATTCCTAGCTCCACTCTTCAAAAGAAATTATTTCTAAGATAAAGTAGCAAGAATCCAGTGTTTTGTGTTAAAGAGTCAAGGAAAAATACCTTTCAAAAAATGCAATGTTGTTCTCCAAAAATGCGATGTTATTCTCCAAAATTTTCCTATGAACAGCAAGATGGTAGAACAATAACCAGTGAATTCACAAAATCACTTATTTTTGATCAGAAGCACTCATATTCAATCTTGCATGAATCCCTCCTGCAAGTCCAAGTTCTCAAAATAACTCCATAGAGGAAGACCTCTGCATCCATGGATGCAGAAAAGAAAAATCAACCTTGGTTCTCATTTTCAAGTTACTCTCAAGACCCTAAGTTTGTGAGGAATTTTCAGAAAACATCACCCCTGACTTCAGAGAGAATAGCTAAACTATCCCAACCAAGAGCATTGGCATCAGTCCTAATACTTGAGAGCAATCCTGGTAACAATATCCTCAGACTTTCCAAATAAGCCATTTTGCTTCTCTGCATCAGGACCTTGTTAATAGACTCCAGCACCCCTGCTGAGCTTCTATTAGCAAGAACAGCCATGGGTCCAACTCACCCACAGGGCCAAGCCCCCATCTCTTTCATAGCATGATTTCTTTGGGCTCAGTTATAGCATTTAACGTGCATGTTTTCCTTAAAGCTGCTCAATGCAAATGTGAATTTATTCTCTGCTAGAGAATAAATAAATAAATAAATAAATTTATTCTCTGCTAGAGAATAAATACATGTTGCAATGTTAAATATTCTTGCACAGAAATACAAGATTGGGTGCTGAATCTGTAGAGATGCAATCAATCAGTCTAATCTTAATACAATAATTCCATGATTTCAGTGTTACTTATTATTATTATTATTATTATTATTATTTTATTATTATTTAGTATTTAGTGACTGGAAACCTGCCTCCCTCATCTAGAAGATGGTTTCATGGACACTACTAAGAAATATCACCTCTGAACAAAGGCCACGTGAGCTGCAAAGACTGGCATCCAACCAGGAAAACTAAGTCAGTTCTGGAAGGCACTATCATCACCTACTACAGGGCTTCTATGAAAAGTATATAAAAGTGTACAAAGGATACTTGTTGCCTGGGTGCTTAGAGATTCTGTAGCAGCACTTTAAGTCACTTTTTGAAAGAAATGAAAATGAATTTTCTGCCTGTTTCTATATAAGGCCTGATATAAGTTTAAATGCATTTTGACCACAATTTCCTATAGCCTGAAGGAGAGCCTTTTCTGAAAAATAGTAGCCATATTTTCAATCTTTTACTGATGCTTTGCATTAATCATTTCAAAACACCATTTGCCTCTTTTGTCAAGGGCCCCAAGTTCTGAATTTAGAAAAAAAAATGTAACAAAAACTCACAGAAAAATTGAACTATAAAAACACTAACCCAGCAATAAGTTCTATAGACCATAGAGTGGGGTCCCAGATGATCCATTGAGAACAATGAAATGGAAGCTGGAATGACTGAGCAAACAGCCTATTAAAATGTCTTTCTCAGCAGCATTGAAGTGCACTTCAGAGGGCAATTCAATGGGAAGGGCAAAGGGGTCACAAAGCTCTTCCAGTCTGACCGCTGGCAGTAGTACAATGGCTACATGACAGGACATCTGTCTGTCTGATCACCTTGCAATGTAACTGTTGACCAACTTGCAGTGTTTAGGGTTGTTTAGGGGCAGTGGTGGTATGAGTAGGGGATGCTGTGCTTGACTTGTTTTGCTTTTATAATTAAGAATCCAGAAATATCATTTCCTCCCTAGTCATTATCATTAAAAGTATTATCTCCTAACTAATGATCAAATTCCTAAAAAAATAAAATTTAAAGCCAAGCATTCTGGGAGTGGGGAAAAAGGTGAGGGTAGGTCTTAATCTCACTTGCTCTTTTTCCATCTTCAAGGTCTCTCTCTTCCTCTAAGCATCTAAGCACTCTAAGCATCTAAGCATTCTAAGCATCTGAGTTGTGAAGTGGGGGGAATCTCTTACATCAGGTAAGACTATCAGGAAGGAGGTTTGCATATGTCTGATTTGCAATGATTGTCAAGTAAAACCTCATCGGTGCCTTTCTCCATGGTTGGCAAATGCATATGGGTGTTCGTACATTTTCTAATCCAGTAAATGCTTGAAACTTTCATGGCAATTTAACACCCTGAAAGCCTCAGTATAGAATAGTAAAACCTGGTTGTTATCTCTATCCTGATACATTTAAAACCATGAGAAAGGATTGATACCATAAACTATTTTGTCCTGCATTCTCAGGGGATAGGACTTCTTCACTTCAAATTTCCTAATGTAAAAAATAGAGGCACCAATATTTCACATGCTTAAAACTTCCCCCATGGATTCCTTACAGATTACTCTACATCTCATCACCAGTTCCAGAGTAATTTCAAGGCCTCCAACTGCTTTTATAGCACAGATGGAGTCTTTTGGAGAGTATAATTTTACCCTTAGTCTTCTAATGACTTTTCTCCTAGCATTAGTTCCTTCAAGTCTATTAAGTCAGGTTCCTTGCCCCTTACTCTGCACTTAATAATTGTAAATGTAACTGAATGAACATCTCACCTCACCTATTTCAGCTATATTTGCTTTCATATTCCAAGCTTCATTTAAAAGCTCTAGAAACTGGTTTCTTATAGTCTCACCTTTCTCTGCCTTCTAAAAGTATGAGTAAAAATATGCTTCCAGCTTATAAGTCACTTCAGATTGAAAGTGCTTGAAGCTATAATGGAATTATACAAATACTGCAGAGACATGCAAGGAGAAACTAGTAGAATGATATTTCCTATCAACATAGAAAGGAAGACAAAGGCTAGTTCCATATACATAAATCCTGCACCCATTGTTCTCTTGGAGTTATAAATTGCCGCTTCATCAAATTGTCCAATATTTTAAAAATTGAATAATTATGCTTTCCTAGATGTGAGTATCTATGCTTCACAGCATGCTTCCATAATTAATTTTACTTTGTATAGCATGTGCTACTTTGTGTTTCATTTATCTCTGCGTCTCATCTATCTCTGTGTCTCAATGCACAATTGCACTATATGTAAAGCAACACCAAAGAAATACACCCTAGATTTGTGTAATATACTACTATACGTGCTCTTAGCCACCTTTTCACCTTCTCAAATTCTATCTTCCAGCTCATGGACATCAATGCAATAGTACTGGTCAAACTCAAGAACCAGTTCCTAGAATCAAAAATATGTCATCAGAACCGAATATTGCTGCCTTCCTGAAGACAATTATGCATGCTAAATAATATCAACTAGTTTTATTGAGCACTTCCTATGTGCTGGGCATATGCATTATGCACTTACACCACCAGCACTCCAATAATCCTCCGACATGTTTCACAGGCCTTTCCCTCCCCCACTCCTACCACACCACTCTCTGGTTCCTCTGTTTTGCAGTCAGATGTAAAGAGTTTATCACTGGTTTGGTTTTGACTGACCCTTTGTTACGTTTGTCTACATTTCATATATAAATGAGACCATCCGGTATTTGTCTTTCTCCTTCTGATTTATTTCACTTGGCATTATCCTCTCTAGTTCCATCTATGTTGTCACAAATGGCAGGAATTCATCCTTTTTTATAGCTGAGTAGTATTCCATTTCTAAACAGAATTAAATGAATGAAATTGATGTAGAAATTATAGTATAAAAATATTTCTTCAGTAAACTTATGAATAGCTACACAATCGATAACCAAAATCTTTAACATTTACTTTCTACAGAGTAAGAACTCCTCACCCTGTAGTGGATGTTTTCATTTCTGATAGTCATCATTGGTTATTTTCATCAGGTTCATATGATCAGAATTCCGATCTGTGAATTTTAACTTTTACATTATTTTTCAGTCTAAGTTGGAAGCAACTGAAAAGCATTTTCAAGTAAGATAAAGATAATGCATTTCTGTCTATGCAACTTGTTCAACTGACATCAAGGTAACACAGCAAACTCGTATAGACAAAAACACTGGGAGTGGAGTATGTAATGGAAGGAATTTCTCTGGCAGTAAAAACAAAACAAAACAAACCAATTAGATTTTAGCGCTCTCTTTCTCTACACACACACACACACACACACACACACACACACACACACACACGAATTTTTCATGTAAGTAGTGTCATCCTACAGCACCATATGTGCAGAATGAAACAAGTAGACACAGTTGGCTTCTGGCCATAGCAGATGGAAAGAAACCAATGAAGCAGTTAAGCATCAAGCTGAGGGACTCACACATGTGCACACACTACACACACACATAATGGACACACAGACTCTTAAATACCTGATTTTGATGAAGCACTCAGCTTCCTAGGGAATCTCAGATGACAGGTGACATGAGTGGAATTATTGAGAACTCGTAATACTGAAAGGTAGACGTGCTCTTGCTGCTCACAATATGGAGGCACACGAATTTGCACTTCCACATACACAAATCATCTCAAACTTTCCAATCAAGACTCTTTACTGCACACAAGAGGTTTTAAAACCATGCCAACACTCCCATACAAAACACCTTGCCATAATCTCCCAGAAACTGAGGACTTGTGAAATCATTTTAAAAGGCTTCCTCAGTGAGAGGTTGTGACCCTGACATTCTGAAGCTCTGTGGCTTTTATCCTGAGTCCAGCAGTGCCCTGCTCTGTCACTTCTGCTAGGGCAGCACAGACACACGCTGACTGTTGAGCAGCTTGCAGGTGGAACTCATTCATGCTCCCTCTGCCCCAGGTAACCTATTATTCTGTTTTTGGTATTTCCAACACAGGCAGGCCAGCTAGACTCCTGCTGGGAAGTGGCACTGGGAACTGGCATAGAGTGAGATAGAACATAAGGGTCAAAAGGGAACAGGAACTTTAGAATGTCCTGCACATTGAAATTGACTAGCTGCATATTCTTAATCCAGTCACCTAACCTCACTGTGCTTCAGTTTTCTAAGCTGCAAGATGATAGAATCAAAATATATAGTACCTGCCAACTTAAATATTCTTTGAAGAGGACTTATATAAAGCTCTTTGGGAAAAAATGTTTACAATGAAAGAGATATTTTAAAATGCACAGGAAAGACCAATTGCCCTAGAAAGATGAAAGTCAACAGAGAAAAAAAAATACCTAAGTCCCAAATGCAAAAAATTAAACATATTGAACACCCTGTAGTGTGTGGTGTGGTAAACAGAATTATTGGTTTCAACTTGTCACTCCCCCTGTAGTAATATTATATGTATTTGTCACACCCTGATAGTGTGTGGAATGTACTACACCATTCCTTGACCTTGGACTTCACCATGTGACTCACTTTGGTCAAATGGGTATTAGTGAAAGCAATACAAGTAAAGACTTAAAAAGTCCTTGTGCATTTGGGCTGCCCTCCTGAGCTGCTGCCACTGCCCAGGGAAAATATACCATCTGTAGTCACTGCCCATTCAGTGTGTATCCCAGGAAAGACCCACAGAGCAGTCTTGAATCAGGCCTTCTGCCTGAAGCCCAGCTGAACAGCACAGACCCATGAGCAAGAAAAAGTCACTGAGGTTTTCAGGTTACAGCACCATTATAAGAAAAACCGACTGATACACCCTGCAAGGAAATAACATATGGAAAATGACAAAAATGTCTAGAGAACATAAGAAGATAAACTCCTAACAGTCCATATGGGATCACAAAACCAAGAATGAAATGTACTCAGCAAGCTCCCAAGTGTGTCAAAATGGCAGGGATGTCAATTTAAAGACTGGTTTAGAATACTATATGTGATTCAGAGGCATAGGTTCACACCTGCTCAGATGCAAGTTCCGACACCACACCCACCACTAAGGAGCCCATTATCCTCCACCACAATCCATTGGGCCCCCTCCTCACTGTTTCCCCCTGATGTCTCTTGCAGGCTCAATTCCACAGTCATTTTTTAGGGGTTGTTATTAGTTGAGCATCGTCTGATCCTTTGTTTTGCTTCTTTGTATTCCACATATAAGTAAAACCACCTGGTATAAAATATCATGATTTATATTTCATCAATGACAAGAGGAAAACAAAACTGTGAAATGACTTTTCCAAGGCCTCACAGAGTAAAAGACGATTGACTGTGCTGCATGCTTACTGATTGATGAATGTTTCCTGAGTGTATTGCTAAAATCTTGAAAGTGTATGTTAGTACTGGGCAATAGAGAAAATATTTCTTTTTTAAATCGAAATTTTTATGTTGCAAAAGTAATTCTGTATGCCCCCTGATAGAAGCATTGGACTAAGAAAATGTGTGGTATAGCCACACTATGGAATATTATTCAGCCATAAGGAATGATAAAATGCTGCCATTTACACCAAAATGAAAGGAGTTCAAGGGAATTTTGTGCAGTAAAGCAAGTCAGAACAATAAAGACAAATATTGGACATTTATACAGCAGATGATTCAACAAAGTAAAATACCTATGAAAACTAGCAGACATAAATAAAGGAAGTGAAGATAAGAGGAAGTGGGAGAGAGAAAGGATAAAAGGTATACAAGGGATAGTGGGGGGGTGATCTTAAGGCTATTATAAAATAAATAAGTGAAATGAACAAATGGTGATATTATACAAAATATTTAGTTTTTTCATTACTAAAGTAAACATTTGAAAAACTATTTCCCATTTGGTTTTGTGGGGAATTGCTATTAATAAATTGTTAAGTTGTTTACAAAAATATGAGATGTTATTTCATTAATTGATAATAATAAATTTAGCAGAAAAAGCATAAATAAATAACTCTATGCTGTTGTTTTTAGTTTCAAAAAATTATATATGCTTTAACTAGTTGGTAATTTGGACCACTTAAAATTTAGAAACAGTCATTAAAAATTAAGTTTTTGTCATAAATAATATATGCATAACTTTAAAAGAAAAGAAGATAACTGACACTGGAAAATAACAATGGAATATTACTGTGTTCACTTTAAAGAAATAAACTTCTAGGAATACTCAGAAACAATTTGGGGAGTTTGCTTAATATATAAATTCTCTTATGATTTGTAGGGGCCAAGAAATGCAAAAATTATGCATTCCAACACACACCCCAGTTACATCATAGCAACTGAGATCACTATGAATGGATTTTTCTTAAGCCAGGGGCTCCATTACATTTTTTTCCTACTCCATAAAGAGAAAATATCTTAACTAGCCCACGGTTGTCTATAGATGGAGAAGCAGCCTCACCAGGATTAGTGGGAAAATGACAAAATTGTGCAGGAGACTCCAGTGAGTAATATCATATGTAGTCAATTAATACTAGTATATTAGAAAGATAAAATATTACACCAGAGAGAGCAGTGCAGACACTGTTAGTCATAAGGTTAAATAAGATGACAAAGGAGACTGAACAATAGGGCACCATCATGGTTTGGGGACCTTATTAGAGAAAAACAGCCTTTTGGCCTTCATGGAAAGGAATTTGTCCTAAGCATACTCTCTGCCCCTGCAGGAGAGGAGTGACAGATGGGATTGGTGAATTCGGGTGAATAGAAAGGGCATGCTCCACTCAGCTCACTTTTCTTCCTCTTGCGAGCACACCTGCTCACACAAAGCACAGTCCTCTCTGCTCCCCAGGCCCAAAGCCACCCCAGGGCAGAAGACCCTTTCTGGTCATTCCACTCCAGTCCAGTGCCACTTGGGGAGGCAGGACTGTTCTGCCTAACTCAGGTTTGAGCTGTTAGCAATGCACGTGGCCATAAGAGCCCAAGCCATCACCTTACTGGCATCTGCCAGTGAAGGTGATATGTAACCACACTCTTTATGCTTTCATATCTTCAACGTATTCAGAAAACAAACCTTTTGGAGTAGCAGTTTCAGGGTGGTTTTATTTCAATGGTGACATAGAAAAACACTAACTTAATCTCAGAAAAGGGCTTTCATTGATTGTGGATTGATTTGCAAAAACTCCAAGCCAAATCTGCCTGATTTCTAAGGAAGACATTAGTCATCACACAGGGAGACAGTTAGTCCACACTTGAATAATCTGTTTACAAATATCACAGTTCTGGTCACAGCAGTCTATGACTTGTGCTATTATTTATTAACGTCTCTCTTGTAAATGGTTCATTATTTTTCCTTAAAGTATTATGTCCATAGGAAACAACATCACTTCTATGAAAGTACCATTTGTCAAAGAGTAACACCAAAAATAGAGAATTTAATATACGCCAGGCATCATTATAAATTCTT
This sequence comes from Scalopus aquaticus, assembly GCA_004024925.1. NCBI lineage: Eukaryota > Metazoa > Chordata > Mammalia > Eulipotyphla > Talpidae > Scalopus > Scalopus aquaticus. Next base: position 30,820 of record PVIJ01015964.1, read on the forward strand.
TATAAATATTAACTCATTGAATCCTCCAACAATTCTATGAGGTAGGCACCTCATAGAATATAGCAGTCATTCCATAGATGAGAAAACTGAGCATAGAGGGATTAGGAAATTTACACAGTCAGGCAGCATGTGAGGGGCAGACTGAGATGTGCCTCATATGTCCTGGTTCTAAAGCCAACTCTGACCCACCCCAGATATGGAAAATGATCACAATGACAAAGGGGTGAAAAGAAATCAATGTATTCACAGTATAAAAAATGAAAGAAAAGAATAAGTCGATTAGTAAAAATTCACAACTACAAATTCTGTTTTTCTTTTTTAATTTTTTTAAAAATGAAGCTAGACTATTACCTCACACCATGCACAAAAGCCAACTCAAAATGGATAAAAGACCTGGATGTAAGACCTGAAGCCATAAAATTTATAGAAGAAAGTATAGGCAAAACTCTACAAGACACACATCTCAGCAAAATCTTTAATGACACATCCTCCAAAGCGAAGGAAGTGAAGGACAAAATAAACAGCTGGGATTACATAAAAATAAAAAGCTTCTGTACAGCAAAAGAGAGACTAACCAAAACTAACAGACACCCTACTAATGGGGAGAAGATCTTTGCACACAATACAACCGATAAAGGTCTGATAACAAAAATCTACAAGGAGCTCACACAACTCAACAAAAACAAAGTTAACAATCCAGTCGGAAAAAGGGCAGAAGAGCTAAAAAGACACTTCTCCAAAGAAGAAAAGCAAATGGCCAACAGATAAATGAAAAAATGTTCATCATCACTCATAATCAGGGAAATGCTGGTCAAAACCACGTTGAGTACCACCTGACACCAATGAGAATGGCGCACACTAAAAATACAGGCAACAACAAATGCTGGCGAGGATGTGGCAAAAAAGGAACTCTTCTACACTGCTGGTGGGACTGCAAATTAGTCCAACCACCATGGAAAGCTGTATAGCGATTCCTCAAACTGCTAAAAATGGAGCCTCCATATGACCCAGCAATACCATTCCTGGGAATCTACCCAAAGGACACAAAACCACTAATCCAAAAGGATACATGCACCCATATGTTCATTGCAGCACTGTTTACAATAACTAAGGCATGGAAACAACCCAGATGCCCAAAAATAGATGACTGGATCAAGAAGATGTGAGGCAGATACACAATGGAATACTATTCAGCATTCAAAAATGATAAACACATGCAATTCACTGCGACATGTATGGAACTAGAAGGAATCATGCTCAGCGAAGTAACCCAGAAAGAAAGAGAAAAATATCAAATGGTTTTACTTATGACAGGGATATAGGGGAACCAAATATGAGAGAGACACCCAGAGACAGAGGGAGAGGATAAGGGCTCAAAATTGGGTAGAAAAGGGCAAAAGGAACCATGGTGATGGGTCATGGGTAAATTAGTGGTGGGTTACCTAAGGGGAATACAAAATGCAAAAGATATAAAACAATAAAAAAAATTTTTAAAAATAAAAAATGACTTCCCACAGTTTGTCAAAAAAATAATAATAAAATAAATATCCTTGGTTATTGATATTGAAGCTATACAAACAACCCAACCCAAAAAAAAAAAAAGAAGCTAAATAGGTGCTTCTCCAAAGAAGACATACAGATGCTAACAGACATAGGAAAAAATGCTCATCACAATTTATCATCACAGCCACAATGAGATGCCATTTCACACCTATGAGAATGGTCCATATCAAAAATAAACCCACAAACAACAAGTGTTGACGACAGTGTGGAGAACAAGGAACTCTATTACACTGTTGGTAGGAATATAGACTGGTCCAGCACCTATGGAAAGAAATGCAAAAGACTAAAAATGGATCTGCCATACCACCCAAAGAATACAAAAACACTAACTTGACAGGAAACCTGCACCCCCATGTTTATAGCAGCACTATTTAATATAGCTAAATTATGGAAACAACCTAAATGCCCCAGAACAGGTGACTGGTTCAAGAATATGTGGTACATATACACAATGGAATACTATTAAGCAATAAAAAAAGATAAACTCATGACATTTGTGGCAACATGGATAGAATCAGAAGGGACTATTCTAAGTAAAGTGAGCCAGAAGGAGAAAGATAAATCAGTGTTTCACTTGTTTTTGAAATTTAGAGAAACCAAACAAAGCATGAGACAAAAAAAAAAACCCTGTAAGACGAACCTTTGAAAGTAGTGAACAGAAATTCTATTTTTCTTGCACAAAAATCAACTTAATAATCAATTGATAATAAAATTGTAAAATGAAAACAATAACAATCAATTGATTATAAAAATCCATTGTCCAGAATTCTGTATTTCTCTTGCAAGAAATAACTGTTGAAAAGTCAATAGTAAAAGCCTCATTTTCTGTAGCGTCATTTTAAGATTAAAGTGGAATACTCTGAAGAGAAAGTGTTTTAATTCACATTTTATTCTCTTTTGCCTTATGCAGAAATCTATAGGTGGTTGAATAGACTTGAATCACTCTGAGCTAATGCAATGGGATTTTTTGCCACTACATTCTTCCATGTGCTTATAAAGCATGGAAAGAGAAAGTATTAAGTTTCACCCATCCCATTTCCTTTGCCACCTGGTCACATGGCTGTGATATTTTTCCCAAGTTCCCCTGCAGTTAGGTGGGGTCATGTGACCGATGTTGGCCAACAGACTGTGAGTAGAAGTGATTCATGGCACCTTCAGTGACCCTGAATGCCTTCTCTTCAGCTATGGCTGGAGGGCTGACTCAAGGACCTAGAGGAGTTTAATGCTCCAAAACAGAATTTGTGTCTCTGAATGACTGTGGAGCAGATGACCCACGCCACCAAAATCCACACTGTACTATGACATGGGTGAGAAATAACCTTTTATTGTTTTAACCACTTTAATTTTGAGATAGTTTATGAGAGCAACTAGTTTATCATGATAAATATAATAAAATATTTAACTCTCCCTATTTGAAAATTGTTCCTCCTTGGCCAGTTTTTGATAAACACTGATGCAGGAGACATGACCCATACTCACTGCTTGGTAATTTCATAGAAAATGTGCTTTCACACAGAATAAGGTAAGAAGTAGAACCACAAAAGAGTAAACAAACAAACAAACAAACAAAAAATATGGATGACAGTATATCAATATTAACTTTAAATGTAAATGGACTAAATACACCAATTAAAAATACATCATAGCAAGATGGATCAAAAAACAGAACCCAACCTTCTGCTGTCTACAAGAAACACATTTAATTGAAAAAGATAATCAGAGATTAATAGTTAAAGGATGGAAAACAATCCTACAAGCAAATGGACCAAGAAAGAAGGCAGGAACAGCTATACTTACATCAGATAAAACAGACTTCAAACTTAAGAAGGTAAAAAAAGACAAAGCTGGCCACTACATCATGATAAAGGGAACAATAAAACAGGAGGATATAACAATCACCAACATATACTCCCCAAATGAAGGAGCACCAAAATATATCAGACAATTATTATCATTCCTGAAAACAGACATTAAAGAAAATACATACATAGTAGGAGATCTCAACACCCCACTTTCTCTATTAGACAGATCAAGAAGACAGAAAGTAACCAAGGACAT